>PVIJ01015042.1:0-38084 GCA_004024925.1 Scalopus aquaticus
CCCCAGCCCGTGATGATCTGCCAGCCCTCCGGGGGTGCCCAGTCCCCCTGCCAGTCCTCGGGGGGCCCCCAGCCCGTGATTATCTGCCAGCCCCCTGGGAGTGTCCAGTCCCCCTGCCGGTCCTCGGGGGGCCCCCAGCCTGTGATGATCTGCCAGCCCTCCGGGGGTACCCAGTCCCCCTGCCGGTCCTCGGGGGGCCCCCAGCCCGTGATCATCTGCCCGTCCTCCGGGAGCTGCCAGCCCTCCTGCTAGTCCTCCAGTCCCGCCCTGGCCTGCAGGCCTGTCTCCTGCAGCCCCCCGCCTGCTGCTGACCACAGATCTCCTCTCCAGCGGCTCCGGTGCAGACGGGTCCCCTCCTGCACCCCAGATTCTGCACGTGGCTGATGAAAAACAGGCTCCTCGAGCCCCTGACCTGGGGCAAGATCTCATGACCTGAAGGCCCCCAGCCCCTCCTGTCCCCTCTGGGGGTCCCGGATCTGAGGTCCTTCTCTGTCCGGCAGGACGCCCCCACGTGAGCAATAAACTGTCCTGTCAGCCCGGCCGCCCGCGGGTTTGTCATTGCACACGCTGCCGCCCCCCCACCCCCGCTGCCCCCTGAGGGCGAGGGTCCTTGCCTGGGGGCGGGGGAGGCAGTGTCCCCGCTGGCCACCCAGATTCATCTCCTGGATGAGGAGGGCGGAGGGCACCATTCCCTCCCCGAAGAGGGGCAGCAAACAGGCCTGGGCGCCGAAGCCGAAGCCGTGGGGCCCTACAGGGCGGTTACAGGAGGGCAGGAGCCCCTTGAGCAAAGTCGCCATAAACAGGCCTCCCCGGGTAGAATGACAAAGCAGCTGCGTGTGCTGAGGACCGGCGCATATGCGAGCAGCTGGGGCGTGGCAGAGGAGAGAGAGATGGGAGTGTGTTGTCAGGCCAGTAGTCGGGAGGGCTCCTGCTGGACGATCTTGCCTCAAATGATAGACAAATTCAATGCAATCCCCATTAAAATAACCGCCATATTTTTCGAGGAAACTGAACAAGAAAAACTGAAACTTACATGGAGCCACAAAGGGCCCCTGCAGCAGCACCCCGGAGAAGAGGGCAGAGGGAGGCTGGCACCCCATAACCGGCTTCAGACTTTCCCATAGAGAAAACTCTGCCGGTGCCCTGCCCTGCCCAGGCCCCTCTGCCCACCGGGAACCAGAACCGAGAGCCCAGGACGGACACCTGAGGCCACAAGATGGGGAGACGCTCTCTCTACTCTAAGGTGCTGGGGAACTTCGAGAGCCGCACAGAGCAGAAGGAAGCTGGGTCGCTGGCCCCAAACACAAGGGCAACCTCAGGATGGACTGCGCGCCGGGGTGCCCCTTGCACGGCGAGGCCCAATTGGCAGAGCCGAGGCCGGGGCAGCCGGGAGCCTCCCCTCGCACCTCCCCGAGCCAGACGGTCTCGCTCCGCTTCTCCCTCTGGGGTCACCTTTTCCCGTGTCCACTACTGCTGCTCCCCTCCGGGGTGCTGACCCCAGACAGCTCCTAGCGACCCACCCGCACGCTGCTGCCCAGGATGTGCCTGCAGCCCAAGGTCCGTGGCGGCCGCCAGCCACGAGACGGGCCCGGACGGGCTGCTGGGTACTTCCCGCTAAAAAGGCCAGGTGCCCCAGAGGCTACTGGGGCAGGAAATAGGGTGACTCTGGGACACCTCCAGCCCAAGACAGGCGGCTCTCTGTGACGACAGAGACGGCGCCCAAGGCACGGACAACCTGAAGCGGCGGTAGCTCCGTCTTCCGGGAGAGCCGCGCCCGCCGCAGACCCAGCAGCAGACACGCGTGCGCCCCGAGGAGGGACCCAGCTGCGTCTGCCACAGTGAATTTCTATACACGGCATCGTACACTAGGCATGTTGTGTTATCGCTGTGTTCCGTGCACTGCTAGGACTTTGTGTGTGTGCATACCTGGGAATCTTGAAAGGTCACTAGGACACCAAAAATTATTCCAAAAACTGACTAAAGGGAAAGAATCAATCACGTATCTTCCTGTATAGTTTCTCGGGAGAGTAAATAGGTATTAGGGGAAGTTCCTCTTTACTGAGGATCCCGACTAATCCGGATGATGGGCTGAGAGAACCCCCATTCTGCAAAGCCCAAAGGCAGTGATGCAAGCAAGGGCTCTCGGGGGCTGCTCAGACCCGGGCAAGGGGGCTGACGTGAGCCCCAGGCACTTGGGGCTCCACCCCCCACCCCAGCCTCGGCTCTCGGGGGTGTCTGTCTGCATCTCCCACTTCACCAAGGTAGAGGAGAAGGAGGAGCTTCTTAAACAACTTCTCTGAGACTCGCCAACGGAACTCAGCAAGTAGGGGACGCCCCAGAAGAAATAAATGGGGTTCTTCAAGCCATACGAGGGCAGAGGAAGAGGAGGTGCTTGTCAAAGGGGCCCAAGAGACGCATCACCCACCAAACTCTTGCGAACCTTGTTTGGATTCCGATTTGAACAAATCAGCAATTCAAGTGTCTATTTTCAGACAACGAGAAAGAAGCGAATAGGCTGGATAGGAGATCACCACCATTTAGTGCGTCAAACTGGCATAAGCTCTGCGGTGTGTACATCACACAAGCAGAATAGACACGCGGGCTTAAACTTTGCTCCTGGGATGAACTATCAGCCACTCTGTCCCTGTCCACACCTAGAGCTACCTCACCGTTTTAATGCCCGCATAATATTTCAAGGCAGAGTGGCCCAAATAACGCCATTCCTCCCGGTCAGTCTTCATCTGGCCTCTTTTTTGTTGTTGCAATTACAAACAATTACCCTTTACACAGAACTTTCTGCAGGTACTTCTGTTGGGTCAGTTCCTAGGAGAAAATGCTCACTTTTAAAAGAAAGAAGGGGGTTTAGGGAAACAGATTGCCCAAGGCCTCAGTCAGGCACAGCAGAGCTGACATTTGAAGCCTTTCCTGTGCAACCTCTAAAACCCATCACACCTTCCACCTGCATGCCACCGCCTGCTCTGGGGACCCGTGCAAGGAATGGAGGCAAAGGTCTGGGGGTGGCAGTACCCCCAGTGGGGGGCCACTGTGAACATTTGAAAACTGCAGGCAGTAAGCCTGAGAATCGCAAACATCTCCTCTTAAGCCACAGTTCCTGAGTTGTATCCGGTGAACAACAGGCAGACTCAGCCCAAGCCACCCGGGGCTGGGCCGTGTCCTGCAGTGGGGTGAGGAGATGAGCTGGAGGGGAGCCAGAGGCCTCCGGGGACCACGCTTGGCAAAGCACGCCGGCCACACCCAGGGCTCCGCATCCACTCCATCGGCTCGAGGACGGGCGAGGAGGACAAAGGTGCCGCTTGAGTGGGAGGCCCCTGGAGAGGCTCCCCTGTCCTGTCCCCTTCCAGGGGGCAGCGAGGCTGACCTGGAATAAGAAGGCTTCCTTTCTGGTGTCTCCTCTGACCGCTCTGTCCGTGGCAGCCAAGGCAGAGTTGCCCAGCAACCGGAGACGGGCAGTGACGTGCTCGGACTATTCTGTTCCACTCTCGTGACACTCAACTCCGGCGCACCATTAGCGCGGTGGCGGAGGCGAGGAGCCCCGCCTTAGAGGGGAGTGAGTTCTACAGAGTCCTCGTGGCAGAGGAGTCCAGCCTGGCCGTGGCGGGGGCTTGGCCACTCCAGGTCTGTCCACTCTCACAAGGAGCCTTTCTCCCGAAGCCTGCAGGACGCCCTGGACAGGCGACAATGAGCTCATCGGCCAGCCGGGTTCGGCGCCCTCATGCCTCTGCGTCTTTCTCCATGAGATGTGCTCACAGCTCGCGTTTTCACTGAGAGTCACTGGTGACACGAGTGGGCAGGCTTTGCAGAGAGCCACTTCCACCGCCAGGTAATAGCCCCACAGAAGCTTTGACTCCCCCTGAGCCTCGAGAACCTTGGAAACTGAATTCGGCCTCTCTCCTCCCATTGTAAATTGGCACCAAAAAATCCACTTATCGCACCAGGACACGGGGGGGCTTTCCAAGAGCGCGTGGGCGCAGACTCGGAGGACAGAGGCCTGCCTCGCTCGGGGCCGCGGGCAAATGCGCGCCCCTCAGCCTGCGGCGGGCCAGACCGCGGGCGGGGAGGGGGCACCCGCCCCTCCCCATGGGCTGTTGCTGCGTTTTTGAAAAATCCTTTTCCTGCAGCATGTGTGTGCATGCATGTGTGCATGGGCGAGTGTGTGTGTGTGTGTGTGCGCACACACATGTGAGTGTGAGTGTGGAGGGGGAGGGTCAACCCACTCTCTGCGTCTGCCCAGCTGTGGGCGGCTGGTTGGTGCTCTGTTTCCTGCGGTTTTTCCAGAGTAGCCTCGAGAGTTGCACCTGCCGGCCCAGCCTGGGCGGCGCCCACCTCCCGCTATGGGCCTGGCTGGTGTTTGCACAGCGCTTGGCCGGGAGGAAGCCTGCCGCTGCCTGGAACCAACATCACCGTGATTCAAAACACACCTGCAAGGAAAGTCCTTCGTCCTGGTGATAACCCGCCCGCTGGAGAAGGAGGCACCCGGAAAACGAATAAATCTGAATTTAGATCAGATGGTGGGGGTGGGGGCCGGGCATCGCGCCACCTTGTCTAGAGACCTTAGGTCTGACCTTGGTCTGATCTTGGGATCTCTGTCTCATGCTTCACTCCCCCGGTCTCAGGCTGCTGTTTCTGGCCATTTTGGTGATATTCTAAGATGTTCAGGAGGGTGAAACTGGACCCCTTGGTCAGTTGAGCGAAACCCTGAGGATAGACCAGGCCCTGTGGCGGCACCTCTGGGGTCTCGATTCCTCTGGTGAGCTCTCCTGCTTGCAGTGCCAGGCGCCGCGCAGAACCCCCCTTCCGGGGCTCTGGCTGAGCCGCCAGACCGGCCATGCAGCCGGGGCAAGGCCGGAGGCTCTGGCCAGGAGCCTGTGTCTGGAGGCCCGGCTGATTTCAGCAGCTGACCGTTCTGGTCTCTCACTTTCTCTTCCTGCACTTGATACTTCTGCTCTTGTACTTTAAGGGCGCCAAGAGTGAGGCCTCCAACCCGAGGCCCCTTATCCCCAACCCCAGCAAGAGCGGAACCCCGGCCAAGGCCTGTGCCCCGCCCCTGCTGGGTGCCGGTCACTGCCAGACCTCTGAGCAGCCGTCCCTCTGTGCGGTCACTGCTGAAGGCCATCTGCTCAGCCCGTGCCCTGGGAGAGGCCTGCGGGAGGCTCGCGGGGTGCCGGCGCGTGCCGCAGGCGCCCCAAGCAGAGAGCGGGACCATCCCTGGTGCAGCACGAGGCTCCCCTGTGGGACACTGTCCGGCGGGAGCAGGGCCCAGGCCGCCCGTGCCTGGCCACCACCCGGAGTCCTGCTAACCGCGCTGCGGCAGAGGGCAGGCCTCAGCGGCACATGTTTAAGCTGGCCCAGGGCGGAAGGCAGGGACGTGGGCCAGAAGCCACCGTGGAGGGAGCGTGGTCTCCCCTCGGCCACGCCAGCCCGGAAGTCAGCGGCTTCTCACCACCACCTGCCCGACGCCGCCAGGCCCGCGGGAGACAGCCCAAGCGGCTGAGTATTTGAAGAAAAATATATCCAGTTAGAGCCCACCCACCACTGAGCTGCACGCGAGTGTCCTGGGAAGGGGCTCGCCTTCGCAGAGTTCCTGCAGCTAGAAGGTGACCGGGTGACCTGGAGTAATGGCCCCAGACTTCTCTGCAGCAAGGCCCCCCCAAAAGGGAGGAACTGGGGGCGTCCCAGGCAGCTTGGGCTTCAGTTGCCGCCTCGAAGTTCACAATGTCTTTCAAGTCTCCTGTTTTATCTTCAAAGTCCATGAAGTGTCGTCTGCCTCTGCAACCTGCCACGTCTATTTTGAAATTAAACCTCAGTCCCCTGCCATTACCTCCCCCCACAGATGCAATCTGACCGCGTGGGCTGCCACCCTGGCCAGTCCCTCCGTCCCACAGAACAGCCTGCGTGGCCCCGCACACACTGCAAGCTTCGGCGAAAGGCCCAGAATGTGGCACGAAGACCCCAAACCAATAGCTAAAAGCTCTTCTCACAGTGGGGGCGCAGGAGCTGGGAGGGAGCCCTTCCCTGGCCCCCGGGCCGCCCCAGCGGACCCCAGGGTGGGGAGGAGGGGGTCGCATCGAGGATCCAGGAAGGCCCCCCCAGCTTGCACCTCTGCCTTGGGCTCTAGGACAACACAGCAAGTGTCCAGCAAATTCACAGGCTGCTGGACGGAAGCCCCCCAGGCCGCTCAGCTGGAGCGCAGACCCGCCCCTCGCCACTCGGAGGGGCAGGGCGGAGCTGGTGCACAGGGCCGGGGCTTCTGGACTCCGCCGGGCCTCACTCTGGGGCCGGAGAGCTTTCCCGGCCTCGTTTGTCAGGCACCGACCCCACCCTGGGTGCCCCTCCCCTCCCAGAGCCCCCCAGGGGTTCGGGTTTCGGCTCTGGGCTCGGAGGGTGGTGACCTCAGACAGCCCCCACCTACAGAACGCTGAAAAGACACCAGCACGTCACCGGTGATTTTCTCGGGACGGTGAGATTACGGGCGGTCGCAAGGTCTTTCTCGGAATTTCAAAAAAAAATCAACATACATAGACTTGAATGTTTGGTAAGAGCCAAAGCCCGTAAAAGCACCCACAGCTCGACTGCACAGTAGCAGTGGAAAGGGGGCGTCTTCGTGGGCTGGGGGGTGGAACTGTGTGGTGGCCTCAGGGCCAGCCCCAGGGTAGGGAAGGAGCGCCCCTCGGGGCCAGGCCTACAGGGCAAGGAGACAGACCACGGCAGACTCTGATGGGCTGGCGCCCCAGCTTGCGCTGACCCGGCTGGGGCTGGCCCCTGGCCGAGACCCTCCAGTCCACGGGACTCTGCACAGAGTTCCGGAGCCCCCCCGCTCCAGCAGCAAGAGAGCGGGCGCCTGCGCAGCGGGGGTCTGAAAGCTGTGCAAAGTCTGCGCCTCAGGACAAGCATGACCCCCACCAGCCACCAGAGCTGACGACAGAGGCTCAGCTGTGGGCGCCCTTGGAAAGGAGAGCCCGCCAACCCCGAGGCCAAGCCCGCGGCCAGGCCCGCACAAGGCGCATCCTCCCGTCTCTGGGTCAGAAGTCCACCTGCAGGGGCTTCCCCTGGGGCGCAGGAGTTAAGTCTCAGCACTGTGAAGCTATTGCCACCCACAGCAGCACAAGTTTGACCCGGCCAGGGAGCTGACCCGCAAGGCACAGCAGACCCCTCCTGTCTCCCGCTGCCCCCCTCAGCAGTGTGTTTCGGTGGATCCGCCTGTTCTGCTCCCCACTCCATCTCTGGGAATCCTTTTACCCCTGCACCTCTGCCCTGCACCCCAGCTCTTGTGTGCATAAATAAATCAATCTTTAAAAAAACAAGTCCAGGGCCTCCCAGGTGGCGCAACAGGTTAAGCGCAGCACTATGAAGCTATCGCAGCCGTTGCAGCACGAGTTCGATCCCCGGCCGGGGAGATTCCGAAACGGTGCAGCAGACCTCTCCTGTCTCCCTGCTGCTCCCCTCAGCAGTGGATTTCAGTGGATCCACCTGTTGTGCTCCCCACTCTGTCTCTGGAATCCTCTCACCGCCCCCCAACACACACACACACCTCTGGCCTACACCCCAGCTTGTATGCATAAATAAATCTTTTAAAAAGTCGTCCATCTGTAAAGAATAATTACATTTTTGTACCAACGACGCGCTCAATCCCAGCTTTGTAAACCAAACTCAACCTGCGTCTGAGTTCCGAGAACAGGCCTCACAGAGCAAGGTCCGCCGGCCGCCCCCAGCTTCAGTCCTCACTTGGGTCTGAATCTGATAAACTCTTGGCCTCACGCTCACGGAGACATCGGTGAGCGGGGCGGGGCCGGGCACCCACCACCAGCCCCTGGCTCCAGCTCAGCCCCTGCCCGGCTTGGAGCGGGCCCTTGAGACGGTCAGTGCCGCTGACAGGAGGGCAAGGCCCCCGGTGGGCACTCCGGCCACGCAGGGCAGTGGCAGGGCCAGTGTGGGTGGGGCGAGGCCGCCCCGGGCAGAGCCGCCCCCGCAGTGGACGCCCTGAACAGGCGCCCTGGCACTCAGGCTGGAGACTTCAGGGAGCAGCTCCAGGGCGGGGAGCACCTGGGCCTGTGGGGCTGGCAAGGGGTTAAGGCGGCCGAGCTCCGACCGGTAAAGCTGACACGGGACACCGGGAGAAGACACCGCAGCCCTGGGGATTGTTCTCGGGATGCTTTTGATTCAGGGTTTCTCACTGTCTCAAGTTAAGGAAGTTTGGGGCTCTGCATTCTTGAGGTTTCACAACTATTCCCCGGGAGGCTGGCTGGCCTCTCAGCACCCACCGTTCCCTGGGGAACTTGGCTGGCTTCGGCAGAGGGCGGTGGGTGAGGCCCAATGCCGGGCCTGCCTTGTCGGGGCTGGCGCCTCTGCCATTGTGCGGGAGCAGTTGTAGCCCCCCAAAGGCAGGCCCTACTCCTGCCCTCCGGAAACCCACAGATGTGGCTTGTTTGGAAATAGGGTCTGCAGGGGGAGCAAGGGGAGGGGAGGGCCTGCTGGTGTGAGGTGGGCCCACCCCAAAGCCTGGTGCCCTCAGACTCAGCTGCCCAGGGAGGTGCCATGTGGAGGAGGCCGAGGACGGGACTCGCCCACGAGCGGGAGCCAGGTACCAGGTGCGACCAGGTACGCCACCAGCGGCCGCCACATGGCACCGGAAGTCTCCCTGCAGTCAGCACTGGCCCCAAAGCCTTAGAGCCCTTGCCCAAGACAAGGCACGTTTCTCTTTTACGACTTAACCATTAAAGTGTGTCTGTGGGGCTGCAGCCAGTGGTGGCCGCGGGGGGAGGGGGTGACCCTGCACACAGCCCAGGCGCCTGGGCGATGAGCCAGCTTTGGGCAGTTTCTGCAGCACCTCGGGGGGAGCCAGCGAGTGTCGCAGAGACATAATCCTCCCACATCCCCAGGCCCTTCACACCTGCTTTGCCGCCACTGTCGCCACCACCTGGAGACGCTGGCAATGCCAGTGAGAGGACAGCGCTTGGGCAGGCCCTGCGTGGACACCGCTCCCTGCCAGGCAGACCCAGGTCATCCCAAGCACCCGCCAGCCAAGGTGGACTGTGGCGGGATGGGGCCGCCCGGCTGGAGGGTCTCGCGAGTATCTTCACTCTTGCGGGGCCCAGAGAGACTGCCTGGAAGAGGCGGGGGAAAGGCCCTTCTGGAAGCCAGAACAGGGAAGGGCCGCCCGCCATGTCCTCCCAGAAGCTCCGTGGTGTCCCATTCAGAAATAGGG
The DNA here is from genome assembly GCA_004024925.1 of Scalopus aquaticus. NCBI lineage: Eukaryota > Metazoa > Chordata > Mammalia > Eulipotyphla > Talpidae > Scalopus > Scalopus aquaticus. Next base: position 9,224 of record PVIJ01015042.1, read on the forward strand.
TCTCTGGGACCTCTGTAGGGGGCAACGGGTTAAATCTCAGCACTGTGGAGCTGTCCGCAGCCCCTGCAACACGAGTTTGAGCCTCAACCAGGGAGCTTCCCACAGGGCGCAGCAGACCTCTCCTGTCTCCCCGCTGCTCCCCTCAGCAGTGTGTTCAGGGGATCCGCCTGTTCTGCTCCCCACTCTGTCTCTGCTGAGTCCTCTCACCCCCACACTTCTGGCCTGCACCCCAGCTCTTGTCTGCATAAATAAATAAATATCTAAAAAAATAAAGAAAAAAATAGGGTCTGACATAGCTGGTTATGGGCGGGTGCGGGGCCCTCGGGACCGTCCGGGTAGATGCCGAGTCCAAAGGCTGGTGTCCTTGTTAGGAGAGAGAGGACAGATAGTCAAACAGCGGCGTGAAGGCGGGTGCCCAGGGCAGTGCGCCTCTCTGCTGTGTCCCCCCAGCCGGTCACTTGGAGAGAGGGGAGCGGGAGGTGTGCAGGGAGGCGCCCCCGTGGCTGCTCCTGGAGTAACGTGGAGACAGCTGCAGGCAGCGCCGGGCCTGGAGACTCAGGTGCCGAATCGTCTTTGGTTGCGATGGCCCGTGGGGCCGGGAAGCCTCCACCCCAGCGGAGAAACAAAACCACACTTTTCTGTCCACTCACTGGCCCAAGGCTGGGACTGCGGGAGCCGGCCTCCCCCGTCCTCGGCCCGCGTCGGGGCGGCACACAGGCAGCACGCAGGCAGGTGCCTGACGGTCTCAGTCACCTGGCGCTCCAGAGGGCGGGGGGGGGGGGCGCACCAGGGTCCAGCTGGCCGAGCGCCGCCGGGGCACTGCCGGCTGGCCTGTAGTGGCTAATTTTGCCAGAACACGTCTTGCTTCTGGCCGAGCGAGCTCAGAGCTCCCCGGGAGCCCCGGGACTGTGCAGCCCTCACGGCTGCACACCAGCCTGTGCGGAGGGAAAGGCCTTTCCCTCCGGCTGGAGACAGGCTCCCCGGGTCAGCAGGCCAGGAGGGGAGGACCCGGCCAGCAGGGTCGGCATGGGGCACACCTGCTCCGGCTGCCTTCCCCCAGGTAGGAGCTGATGCTCCAGCAGGGACCCACACCGCGCGCTGCTCCCGAGGGCTCTCTGTGGCTCCTGTTGCCAGAACCTGCTGCCCCTGAGCAGGGCAGAAGCCTGGATGGCAGCAAGTGTCCAGAGGAGGGAGCCCTCTCACTGCCTGGACAGGGGAACCCCACCGCCAGCCTGCCCGGAGATGGCCGCCCCCAGCTTGCCCAGCCAGTACACAGGCCCAGAGACGGGTGCTGGCCCCCAGCAACCACCCAGGAGACTGTGTGCTGGGGGAGGCGGGTCAGGAGAAGCCCCAGGCCCAGCTCCTGTCCCTTCGCAAACAGGGTCTTCAGAAGGGGCACGGACAGTCCCTGCCGGGTGGTGAGCTCTGCAGCAGTGAAAGAGGCGCTTTGCTTTCTTTTTTGCAAAACTGGTCCGTGCCAAATGGTTTGGATTCGCTGCTCTCCTGGGAAGTGGCGGGTAGCCGCGACTGAGCGAGGCGGGACTGAAGGTTGGACCCCCCAGGGGCAGCACAGGAGGGCAGAGGGTCTGCGCCACCGACTCCCCGCGGGCAGGGGGCGCCTGGCGCCCGGGCCGCACGGCCAGCAGGGGGCGCAGTGGCGCGCGGGCACCCACCGCCCCAGCGTGGCCGGTCCAGGGCCGGAAAGCACCGGGAAGTTGGGTCAGCCCCTGTCCTCCCGAGGAAGGCTGCGCCTCCGGATTCCGGTCCTGCCCTGGCCGGGAAGTCTCCCCGCCAAGACACGCAGGAATGCGGGTGCGCCTGCAGCCACCTTCGCCGCGGGCCGGGCCGGGGCTTTGATCGCATCGGATCCGGAGCGCGCGCTGGGAAGCGGGCACCGCCCGCGGGGAAACAGGCCGGGCTCCAGCTCCGCCCGCCCGCAGCCCGCAGGGGAGGCACCGCGTGGAAAGCGAGGCCACTTGCTGCCCCTGCTCAGAGGGACTCTGCGTTTCCGGGGTCACAGATGGGGGGCTCGCGGTCGCTCCCACAACAGCCCCGCTCCTTCGCCCACTGTCCGCAGACGCCCTGCGCCGCCGCGCCTCTGGGGATGCACCCCCAGTCCCCGGAGACGCTGGCAGAGGAGACCCCGCTCTCCCTGCAGGTCGTGCGTCGGGTTGGTGAGAGCGGTTTTAGCTTGATAAAGTCGAGCGGGTGCAAACTTTCCCACATTTTCCATGCACTCCGCCCCCGCACCTGCACCACCGCCCGCCCAGGTGGGCGCCAGGGCACTTCCTCCCGCTGCTCACCTGTCCCAAGGCTCGGGGCAGTGAGCACACCTGGCACAGGTGTCAGCCCGTCTGGCCAGCCGGTCAGTGCCAGACCCCCCATTTGTCCGGCCCATCTCACTTCCCAGCCATCACCTCCCAAAGGACGCCGGGCTGCCTGCCCCTCCCTCCAGCGCAGCTTCCGGAGGGTGCTGGTCTCACCTCTTTATCTGTCAGCTATTATGCAGAATGTTCACAATTACATTATTCTCTTGAATTCTTTCTCCCCTTGCCCAATCTTTTCTTCCAGGACCAAATGTACTCGCACCCTTTACCCTTAGACAAGTCGAGTCTGTTGTCTCAGTAAGAAGACAAATCCCAGCAGGGGCCTGGGGTCGCCACACAACTCGAGGTCATGTCCAGCAGGCACCCCTGAACCCCAGCACCGTGTTGGGGTGCATGCGCTCCTTTATCTTGCACGGGATCATCACTAGATTCACAAGCTTTCTGTAAATAACTCACTTCTGTTTTCTAGTGCTATTTGGGCCAAAAACCTGCTTGCGTAAATTTTCCACAATGCCCAGGTGCAGTGCTTTGAAAGCACTGAAAAAAAAGGGCTAACAAAGATACGCCACAAAATTCTCTGCCAACCTTTTTCGAAGCGGTACGCCTCCTTTCCTAAATTTTCTGTGATAAAAACAGATGTTGTACCTGTCGAGTAACTCACAGAACAGAACACAGGTGCCTGTTTACTTAAACAGAACCTGGAGCGAATATTTGCTGAGAGGAGCCCCATGGCCGCTCACGACACCCCCATCTCCCCTCACATCCCGAGTCATCAGGGGAGTGCAGACCGCAGGAGCCGGAGCTGCTGCCCCAGTGGGGATGGCTAGGACGCAGGGCAGGGGCACCGCCGCGCGCAGGAGGGGCCCAGCCGCCGGGCGCTCACTCATGGTGCCAGGAAGGACCTTTGGGGAGGGTCCGAATTCCAGGCGGTGAGCGGGCCCCTTCCCTGGGACTCTGTGGCGGCTGGTCACAGGGCGGAGAGCGTGCTACGCCCGACGCTCCCTCTCCGTCCTCGCCCCCGCCCCGGCGGGAACTGAGACATGAAAGAGCAGATGGACTCAGCGGAAAACTCTCTGAAGGGGAGGGCGGGGCGGCAGACACGGGTGGGGGGGCTGCTCAGCGCCAGGCGGTGCCGGGCGAACCACGACGAGGCCCCATTTCATGCCCTGAGTGTGGAGCAAAAGGCCCCCGTCCTGGAGAGTCCAGAGGGACGTGGACACACTGGTGGGGATGAGAACTGGGGAGCGCTGGGCAGTGTTCTGGACTGAGCTTGTAAAACTAAAACTGCAAATATCACGTGACCCAGCAAGCCCCTCGTGGGCATGGGGCCGAAGGGTGTGAGCCGCCGACACGAAGGCCCTGTCCACGGGGCTCCCAGCAGCGCTGCCTGCAGCGGCCGGGACATGGACACAGCCTGGATGGCCACCAGCGGCGTGGACTCCGGCCACGGGTCTCTCCGCGCCATGGAGCCGTCGTCAGCCGGGGAGAGAGGGCGCCCCCAGCACAGCAAAAATGGAGAGTCAGAGGAGAGTACTGGACGTTTACATGCGGGCAGTTCGACAAAGGAAAATGCAATAGCTCGGGGGCACTACTGGACACCCAGGGCTCTGCGATTAAGGGGAGGGGAGGAAGGGAGGGGTGGGCGTGGGAGAAGGAAGCCAGCATGCTTGTGCCCTCGGGATGGGGGCAGTGGTGAGGGCCCCCGGGGGAATGAGATGCGCTTTCTGGGGGCCCCCACCTCCCATCGCCGAGTACAGGGCGGGGGAGGGGTGTGGGGATTCCCGTGGGGTCCCAGGCAGGCCGTGTAGCAGGAGGAATGTGGGCTGGGAGTCAGACAGACCCCCTGTGGGTCCCATCCTCTGCCAACCAGCTGTGCCATTCGGACAACTCCGGGCCTGTTGGCCTCGGTCCCCTGGTCTGCTGGACGAGGACGAGTCTCACGCTAGGGCCAGCGGCCCCCTGCTGTTAGTGCCCGCGCGTGCATCACTCACTCGTTCACGCATTCATGCACGCACTGAGTGCCCGTCACCTGCCCTCTGTGGCGTCAGCTGACACCGCCCAGGAAGAGAGACCACTTCTTTGATGACTTGGCAGACCCTCGTGGCTGCCTAATCAAATCCCCATTTCCTTTCACCTCCGGTCATCGGGAGTGCAGCCCGCGGGAGCCTGAGCTGCTGCCCCCGGGGACGGCCCCAGCAGCCGCACGTGGATGCAGCCCGCGTGCCCACCAGCTCCGGCCGCGCGCGCAAGGCAGCTAGAAAGTGAGCCCAGCAGGAGTCGCCCCCGCAGGTGAGAGCAGGTGCCAGGTGCTTCCCAGCCAGGGGGACAGGCCCCAGGTCGGGGGGCGCCGCGCTGCCCACGAGCCTGGGACCCTTCAGAGGGGCTTTCACCTGTGAGAAAGCCCAGAAGGCACCAAGGACACTCGCATTCACACGCGGGCATCTGAGCAGGCGCCGGGGCCCAGGGCGCACAGGGCTTCTGGGCAAACATTACAAGACACGGCAGGAGCAGACGGCGCGCGAGCCGCCGGAGCCTTGGACTGCAGGGCGAGGGCCCAGGGGCCAGAGCGGCTGGGGACCCCAGCCCAGCTCCCACCTGCGGCCACGGAGGCTCGGAGCAGAGGCTGAGGAGTCTGTCCCAGGACCCGCTGCCTCACGCCCGCCCCGGGAGCAGGGCAGTCACCTCCTGAGGAAGCCCCTCCGGCTTGCTGTCAGCACCTGCTCTCTGCTCAGCTCTGGTGACCTCGCTGCCACACACAACACGAAGTTCACTTAAATCCACTTTAATTCTGCTAAAAGCTGTGAGAGGCAGCACGGGAAATAACCCCCCATTTCAGGGGTTGCCAGCTATCTGCAGTGTGTGTGTGCGTGCGTGCGTGCGTGTGTGTGTGTGTGTGTGTGTCCAGGGGTGTCCTCCAGAGGAGGGCCTTCCCAAGGAGAGATTGGGACCCCACATCCCAGGCTGCTTGCTGTACATTGGTGTGAAGACCCCAAAATGGCCCCGCTCTCCCCAACACACCCGCAGGGGGAGCTGTGCTTCCCAGCCTCAGCAGGCAGGTTCGCACAGCCCTGGCCTGCCTGTGTGCCCTGCGTAGGGAGGGGAGGAGACAGAGGGAGAAAGCAACAGAGAAAAAGTAAGGAGGGTGGACAGAAGAGAGGGAAAGAGGAAGTAAAGGGAAATGTATTGGCCTTCACGTGACCCCTCTGCAAGACCTGGACCGAATGTTCACAGTCATTTACTAATAAAAGCCTCAAAATGCAAGTACATCAACCATAGACTAGACACAGCACAGTCATGCTGTGGAATACTATGCAGCCGTGAACAAGAACAAGCACACTACGAATAACACATGGGGGAGTTGCAGAAGCAAGTCTGGGACTGGCAAGGTCCTAGCCACCCCTACCCTTTCACCACCCCTACCCTTTCCCCACCCTGAGCACCCCCTCTTCCTCCATTCCATGACCTTGACCTTGGCTGTAATAACTTTCTGGTAGTATTTCAGTGTTGATGAGTGCCTCCCTAAATAGCAGGCTTTCCCCTTCTTCTCACAGAGGTTTCTTTTCCTTACAGCACCGTGGATGGGCTTCCCCAGGAGACACCGGGGAGGCCAAAGGGGTATGACCTTCATGGAGCTGTGCTTCTGGTTTCGTTTTTTCCCTACATGTCAGGTCATATTTCCCAATAAAGAATTTTCTCCTGGGCCTCCCTGGTGGTGCAGGGGTTAAGTCTCAGCACTATCAAGCTATCACCAGCCACTGTGGCCTGAGTTCGATCCCCGGCCAGGGAACTTTCCACAGGGCGCAGAAGACCTCTCCAGTCTCCCCGCTGCTCCCCTCAGCAGTGTACTTCAGTGGATCCGCCTGTTCTGATCCCCACTCTGTCTCTGGGGAGTCCTCTCAGGCCCCTCACCTCTGGCCTACACCCCAATTCCTGTAAGCATAAATAAAAATAAATATTTTTTTAACAAAGAATTTTCTCCAATTTTGAAACTTTGCAGTGCTTCCTCCCATTCAGAACGCATCTATCATCTGCAGCAGCCTTCAGAACAGCCCCACGGACGCACACGGCGGGGACGGCCCAACAATGGGGCTCCTTCCATGTTGTGTGAACATCACAGAATGCACCCACACCCCTCCGCGGGCAGCCCACTAAGCACTGGGCTGGACGGCACGAGCACCGCCAGCACGCCCTCTGTGTGGTCTGTCATCCACCACGCGTCAATGGACACACAGCAGCGCACAGGTGGGCACACATATGTACCGGGACCCGCCGGCCTGCATAGACATGTGTGTACATGGATGCACAGACACATGCACACACGTGTGCGCGTGCAGATTGTGTCTGCATGTGCCCGTCTCTGTCCCTCTACACACGTGCACACACTGCGGGTATGTCTCTGTGGACGTGTCTATACACACATATGCAATGTGTGCGCGCGGGAACGCGCACACACACACACACACACACCGAGTGTGTGCGCAGTGGCGGGCAGAGCGGCGCGTACCGACCCAGCCCGACTGCAGACAACAGCAAAGGGAAACCGGCACCGGGACTGCCCGCACCCGCGAGCCGGGGCCTGCGGGGACGCGGCGGCGGGTTAGGCGGCTCCGGGCGCGGCTCGCGACCTTGCGGCCGTGAATCAGCTGCGCCGGGCGGGCGAGCAGGGCCACGACGGGCCGCGTCCGGGAGCCGGCTCGGCAGCCCTTCGCCCGGCCGCCCAGTGACTCAGCCGGCGCAGGCGGCGAGAACTTGGGGCGACTGTTTGCCTTCCCCTCGCCGGCTCAGAGAGCGGAGAAGGCAGCCGCGGTGATTAAAAATGAGGAGCCCCGGGGACCCCCATTCCGCGCGCCTGGGGAGGCCAGAGCCGAGGAGCAGGAGCGCGCAGGGCCGGTTCTTCATCCGCGATCGGGCCATCTCCTGGGGGCGGGGAGGAGGGGGCAGGGGCGTTACTCGTCCTCCGCAGAAACCCCGCGGCCCCTTCCCCACCTTCCCCGCCAGCCCCCACCGCCAACCACAGGGGAAGTGTGGAGTCGACAGTGGCTCTCCTGAGCTGGGGTTTGATTTCATGTCTAGTCTCGTCCCTCCTGTTTAAAGCCCCCTGCTGGGGCGGTGACAGCACTTGGCTAACTGGTCCACCCAGAATAGCAGCTGAGGCTGGACGTCCAGGATCCCAGATGCAGGCAAGCTCGCTGCCTCTGGGGCCTCCCGGGCCCCCCGGGCCACGCTCTCCGCTGCAGCGTCCTGCACTGCAGCTGCCCTGGTCTTCGGGGGCAGGGGGTCTCTGGGTCCAAATTCCTGAGGACCCCAGTCATGGCCCACCCACTCCGTCTGGCCTCGCTGGCAGTGATCACATCTGCAAAGGCCCTGTTTCCAAAGCAGGTCACCGGGACCTGTGTTTTCCAGGTGCAGTTCAGCTCTCCAGCAGTGACCACCGGCGGTGGACTTCTGCCCCAGCACTGCCAGCCCTGGGCGCGGGGGGCGCTGCTGAGGAAGCTGGGCCCTGGGCTGAGCCCGATTACGGGTCTGCGTCATCGGAATAGCATTTCTGGGGGGCTCCTGCCTCTCACATAGTGCGGGGGGCGCAGGTGCTGTGCTCGCGGCGGTGGGGGGCGGTTGGTCCAGGGCCGAGGCCACAGGCCACCCACCACACAGCTCGATACAGACATTTCCCTGGAGGTGTGAGTAGCCTTGTCCTCAGAGCCGGGCTGAGGTCTGCGCAGTTTGGATCCCTCTTTAAGAAAAAGAGCACAGAAGCACTAGATCTAAGTTAAGGACCAATGTGAATTCACGCGCTGAAAACAGATAAACCTCAGGGAATTAGGGGATATATCCGGGCCTTCCTTCCACGGCCTCTTAGGGCAGCTTCCCAGAAAGGCCTGTGTAGACGACATTCTGCTGTGGGGGGCTCTGGACTGCATGCGGGGTGGGGCTCTGCAGTGTGTGGGGGCAGCCATCTGCAGCTCCCAGAAGCCCTGTGCACGCCCAGTTACCACGCAGATGAGGGCCTGGGGCTTGAGCTCCTGGTTTTCCAGTCGTAAACAGAAGCAACCGTAAGGCAGGGGCCAGAGGACATGGGGGCAGGCAGGAGCTCACACTGACTGGCCAGGGCCTTGGAGGTGACCGTGGCGGAAAGCCTGGTCCAGCTGGACAGCAGGGACGTGCCCCTGCTTTGCCCACTGGCCTGCTCCTGCTCCCCCAGGCGCCCACACAGAACCCACAAGCAGGGAGGGGCCCCTCCCTCGGCAACAGGCAATTAGCACCCTCCCCTTCCCCCCAGTTCCGAGAACCTCTCTGGCGGCTCGTAAACTCTTGCCGCAGCTTGAAAGGCGCATTCTCAGTGCCCGTTTTATGTCCCTTGTAAGAAGGGGGTGTAATCACGGCTGTCCAGGCCACATGAAAGCGGCTGGGAGAGGACAGGTGTAATTGGGGCCAGTGAAGTCCCACAGATGCCGCAGAACCAGGCCCGGGGCAGAGTCTTGCAAGGCCCACTGGGGCCTGTTGGCCTGGTGGGGGTGGCTGGGGGGGGGGCGCAGAGCTGGAGGTCAGGGCACCCGGAGGCCACGATGCCCCAGTTCTCAGCCTTCCCTTTCTCCCTGGAATTTCTCTCCTACCCTGCCATTGCCCGCCCAAGCCCCACGGCTGGGTCCATAATCCCGGGCGAGTGGCTTCTGTGGAAACCATATTTAACCTGGTTCCTTTTAAGCATGCTGTTGAAAGGCCTGCAATTTGGGGGTTTGGGCAGGATCCCAAATCTCTGCCTTATGTCCTAGAATCCTGTTCATTTGTCCACCCATCCGCTCTTTATCCTCCATCTATCCATCCTCCATCCATCCTCCATCCATCCGTCATCCACTCTCCATTCATCATGCATCCCCCACTCATCACCCACCCCGCACCCCCCACGCCCCCACCCATTCATCCTCCCTCATCCGTTCATCTCCTAGAAAAGCCTGGAGATCCTGCCACTCTGCCCTGGGGCCACCAAGGTTCCAAGGACCAGATTCCCGCTGCCAAGGAGACGCTGGGCTCTGGGACGCAAACAGCATGTTGGTGCCGTCAGGGAGAAGCATGAGGCGAGTCCTCAAGCTCTCCTGCTCTTAGCCTGTTTCTCAATAGCTGCATTCAGAGCGGGGAGCGCCCCTCCGCCCGCGGCCCCCTGCTCAGAGCCTGGGAACCTGCTCAGGCCTCCCCCTGGGCAGGGCGATTAGCGCCTTGCCTCTGCCAGTCTGCACAGGACCCCCCCGAGGCCACGCAGCTCGAGAATGCGCCACATTTTTCTCATTTCAAGAAAGGTACAAAGGGTGTTTCTGGGAGCCAAGAGTCACGCCCCGCAGGGAGATTCTTGGCTGCTGTGCGGGCTGGGCTTTCTGTGGGAGAGGGCCGCTCTGTGGGGCCGCCTCTGACTCAGCCGCAGGAATGCCGCTCCCCTGCGGGGGACCCCCGCCTGTGCTGTGATAGCGGGAGCTGGGCGAAGCATTCGGGCAGGGAGCGGTGTGGAAAGGGAGCCCCGCAGCAGGGGCGCGGGGAGGAACCGAGGCCCGGGGGGACCAGTGGCCGGAGGCCCCACAGAGCAACAGCAGGAGGCCGAGAGCCGCCCGCGGGTGCTCTGGGCGCTGCTTTATCTGGCGCAGGGTTTTCTCCTGTCCAAGGATAAATCTTGGCCTCCAAATCCCGAAATTCGCCCTGACCCAGTTCCAGCCCTGCCGCAGGTTGAGTCACGGGTTCGCGGGACGGCAGGCTGGTGACAGCTGTGAGCTCGCCGGTGGCTTGTTAACTGCGGGCCTGGGGTCCGGGGAGGACACAGCGAGGGCCTGGGAGGGGCTGTGGCTGCACCAAGTGCTCCCCGCTGCCCCCTCTGACTCCGCGTGCCGGCGACCTCGGGCAGGCTCGGGGCCCCTGAGCAGCGACAGTGGTGGTGAGCCTCTGCCTGGAATGCTGCGGGTTTCAGGGCCCTAGGAAAAGGCTTTGCGCTCCTGGGAGAAAGGCGCCGAGCCGCAAGGTGTTATTAGGAGTAATTGGCCTGCAATTGGGTGAACCTTCAAAGCTGCCAGACTCAATTTCCTTCACCCAGTTTCTCCATCCCCTCTGACTCCCTCCTCTCCATCACCCCACTGTTTCTCCCTTCTTACCCCCAGCCTCCCCTTTCTCTTTGTCTCACCTGCAAGTTCCTCACACTTTCCCTCCCAGTTTAAGGCTCCCCCACCCAGTATTCAGTCTCAAGCGATAGAATCCCAGATGAGCGGACTTTTCGGGGCGCCGGGAAACATGAGATCCAAACCTCGAGCCAGAGAGGCAGTGGTTGTCCCTCCTCCCTCCCACCCCCCCATCCAATTTTCCATCATCCACGCACCCACCCATCTACCTAACCACCCACCCGTTCATCTGTCCACCCGCCCACCTGTCCATCCACGCAGCCTCCCCCCCGGTGTCCTTCACCCAGCCCAGCACCAACGCTGCCAGGCCCACGTTAAGTCCCGGGGCTCCGGGTGAGGCAGGTCCAGCCCCGACCCCACTCCCCAGCCGGGATGCAGAAGCCCGGACTCACCTGGTGAGGTGTGTCCATGTCAACGTCGGCCCCCAGGGAACCCCTACCTTTGCCCTCCACCCTGCCGGGTCCGTCTTCACCTCACCTCCCTGGTCTACCCTGCCCGCTCCGCTGCTGAGAGGTTAGGTGGGCAGCAGCAGGGGCGACCCCAAGGCCCTCTCCCTGCTCCGGGCCCCGATGCCCTCTGCCGGCACAGCCAGCTGGCGCGGGGCCTGGGCAAAGAGGCCCAATGGGAGAGCCACAGAGCCGGGGTCCCTCGCTCGGGCCCTCGCCCTCTGCCCACTGGGGTTCTGCCTGACTCCCAGTGCTCAAAGCGGGGCCCCTAAGACCCCACTTCGCATACGCGTCCTCCCGGCCTGGCGCGGCCCTGCTGAGGGGAGGCTGCAGCCCGCTCCTGGCCTCCTGACCCAGTCCCCAGCTGAGCCGCGGAGCCAGGCCCCACAGCCAGCGTGCGGCGAGCATCTCCCGGGAGGCCCCGACGGCGGGACCTACGGGGGCCTTTGCTGCAGGAGGGACCAGGCCCCGGGGCCTCCCCCCTGGCGTGGCTCTTCCGGTGCCCTGGCCCTGCCTGGGCCGGCGGGCAGGGGTAAGGCAGGGGACGCCGAGATTCAGCAGCTCAGGGCACGCTCTCAGGGCTGGGGCCAGGGTCTGGGGCCCAGCCTGCCCCAGACGCAACCAGAGTGAACCAGGGCATCCTCTGTGCCCCTCCCCCGCGGGCCTTCCTCCTCCGCCACCTCCCTCAGCTCCTACTCAGGCGCGGCCCCCCAGAGGGGAGTCTGGGGCGGGGTGTTCCATCAGCCTCAAGATGCGCTAGGCCGGGCCTCAGAGCACCTCCCATTCCCTCGGCCTTTGCCAAGAGAGACGTCTCGTGGAGTTCAAGGGAGGTAACTGCTCCCCGACCCCTGCTGGCCTGCGGCGTCTCCCCTCACCGGCAGCCCCGAGGAGCCCTACAGAGCCGTCACCCCCAGGCTGTAGGACACAGTCCAGGAAAAGGCTCGGGCCTGGGGCTCCCGGTGGCCGTGGACTGCCCTCCTGCAGGGTGGGGGCCTCTCCCTCCTGGGGACAGAGCGAGCGGCCAGTGCCCACCTGGGGCCTGGCCCCGGTGGCCGGACAGCAGCAGCGTCCGCTGTGGTGTCTGCCTGGGGAGGGAAATCCAGCCCAGGAAGGCCAGGCCTGGCTGGGGTCTCGGGCCAGGAGGGACAAGGGACCAGTGTCTCGCCGAGGCCTGGGGCACTGGGTGGGCTCAGGAAACGGCCCCCGGGGAAAGCAGAGCCTGACCCGAAGGGATGGTCTTCAGGCCGAAGTACCTGGGGGGCGGGGGCAGCTCCAGTGCCTGCCTGGAGATGCGGGTTCACCCACTGCCCCTTGCACACCGCTCATCGCCCCGAAAGAGCATCTACAGACCCACGATGGAGGACAGAGCCGGCCCCTCAGAGCCCCTGGCCACAGAGCGTGGCCTCGGCGCACCCCAGGGCAGGCTCAGGGCTGGGGCCACTCCCAGGGGAATTCCTTCACGATGTTGGGGGTCACATTTGGGGTCACAGCAAGACACAGACTTCGACTGAATCTGTCTTTCAGCAGAGCAAAGGAAGAGGGACAAAGAAATCACCCCGGGGGTGGGCCGCGGGGAGGGTGGAGGAAGAGCCGGGTGGAGGGGTGCCAGGCGAGAGGGGGGACCCTATCAGTTTCCGTGGGGGGAGCCAGGGCCTTATCGGCTTAATCTCAGGGTTGGAGCAAGCCCAAGCCTCCCTGGAAACTCAGAGGAACAATCGCCCCATTGATCCACCCAGCCCCGGCTGGGAGTGCACACGCAGCCTCGGGGAGCCCCTGCCTGCTCCCCACCTCCCACCGAGGACTGGCCTCAGGGTGACGGGCCTGCCGGTCACCCCATTTGTCACTGCCTGGTCCTTTGATGCTGTAGGGGAACCAAAGTACACTCCGAGTCCCCTGAGTGACCCCAGACAGACCGGGGGGCCACGCGGGCAAGCTCCTCAGGACCCCAGGCCCTCGCGTCTGCAGGGGTCATGCCAGCACTGAGCTTCTGCTCGGGTTTCTCTCTATCGGCCTGCCTGAGGTGCACCTCAGTAGTTGCCAGACTGGAAGGATCCCAAGGAGTACAGAGGATGTCGCCCTCACCCCAACCATGCACGTAATGAAAATCAACACAATAAGGGAAATAACTTGGGAGAGACCCCAGGTCAGTCACTAAGCCATAAACTGCTCTGGAGTTTTCAGACCTCAGCAGCCTTACCGCTGGAAAGGACTTCCAGGGCCTCCCTGGGGGCACAGGGGTTAAGTCTCAGCGCCATGAGGCTGTCCGCAGCCACTGCAGCGCGAGTTCGATCCCTGGCCAGGGAGATTCCCACAGGGCGCAGCAGACCCCTCCTGTCTCCCCGCTGCTCCCCTCAGCAGTGCACTTCAGTGGATCCACCTGTTCTGCTCCCCACTCTGTCTCTGGGGAGTCCTCTCACTCCCATACCTCTGGCCTGCACCCCAGCTCTTGTGTGCATAAATAAATAGATCTTAAAAAAAAAAAAAAGAAAGGACTTTCCAACCGCTAGTAGGAGGGGTCACGCACGGTCACAGCTGTCCCAGCTCGGAGCCCGCAGGCTCTCGGACCCCAGCATCGCCCCCCACACCTGGCCCACCTGGGCTGAGCAAAGGGCTGCAGAGAGTTTCTCCACTTGCCCAGACCTCCAGGCTCAACAGGGGAGAGCAGGTGAGGAGGCCTGTCCTCTCCCCCTCGGCCTGAAGGGGATTCGACCTCCCCAAGCCCCGTGGGCTCCGAGGGAGGAGGGGTGAGACGGGGGGGGGGGGGGGGGGGGGGGGGGGGGGGGGGGGGGGGGGGGGGGGGGGGGGGGGGGGGGGGGGGGGGGGGGCTGACGGGAGGCGGCCGGGAAGGGTGTGATCACTCAGGGCCCTGGGTGCTGGTCCCTCAGGCCACTGTCTGAAAGCAGAGGAAGCTGTCAGTCATAGGGAAAGGCTTTTGTGACCAAAAAAAAGACCATTTGTGGTTTTGTGATTTCAGATTGACATCTAATGTATTTCTCCCCTCTTAATAACCAATTTCCACAGGTTTGAAAGTTCAGTTTACCAACTGAGTCATTTTACTTGTAAATCCAGGAATTTTAGTATCACTTCGGGCGACTGAATCCGCGGGTATTTGAACGACTCAGCCTGCACGACTACTTCTGCACGCGGCTAGTCACGTCACAAACCCTGTAAGTCTGACTCCCTTAATGTGTTCAGGTGCGTCTGGAAAGGTGTTACTGATGGAGATGCAATGCAAAATAAGATTAGAACTAGCCCCACACAAGGAAGTGGGGGTAGAAGAAATCAACATAACCATGAGCACAATCCCTGGGTGCCAGCTCCTAAGTTACAAAGCACAGGTAGGGCTTTGTAGGAGCCAGACGGCAGTCTCTAGGGCCAAAGATATGGAGATTGAGCCCATTGTAGAATCTCCAGTCTCTTTTCTAATTCTAGCAGCCACAGCCAGCACAGACAGCCATCCTCGAAGATGAGTCCCTCCCAACTGAAAGAGAGTTCTGTCAGTGCCACCGGGGCAAGAATTCGGGGCAGCCATCTCTCTGCCCACCTGTGCCCATGCAGGTGCTTTCCTTGACCAGCTCTGACCCTCTGCAGGGCAGCTGCCTGTCTGCCCGGAACCTGCACCACGCAGGCCTCTCTTAGCAAACCTGCCCCTCAGCGGGGCGGCTCTTCCTGCCCGCTTGTGTCTGCACAAGTGCCCTTCACTTCCTCGCCCTAACAGACCTGTTCTTTAAGTATAACTGAGTCTCTGTCCCGTGGAGAAACTCGCCTCGTGCTGCCAAGGGGAGCTCTGGGGAGACCTTTCCCAGAGTGGACCCAAGGACCCCGCTCCGCTCTCCAATCCAGCGACTCTAAAACAACATCATTACCATCGTCCAAGACGACTTCAAGGATGCCGCAAATCCAAAGAGATTGGAATTCTCAAGCCCTGAGACTCCCCCAAAGCCCAGCGGGGTGAATAGCAAGTGTCCTTGAATGTCTCGATTCGTACGTGACGCTTTCACGCGTTTCTGCTCCAGCCACGGGGCCTAAAATCCCTCACTTGCTGCTGCAGTTGAAACCCCAGTCAGAGGCTCACCTGGTAGGCCTGCTGTGTGGGCGAAACAAGGCAACGGGGAGCAGGTGGAGGGGAGGCCGGCAGAGGGCGCCCCCAGCGCTGCGGCCGCCTCCAGCTCCCCTCCCAGGGAGGGAGGCGTCTCGGCGGAGGCCCAGCCTCTCTGCTTCTCTGCATTTCCTCAAGGGCCATTCCGCCCTCTGGCCCCCAATGAGCGCATCTCACTGGCAAAACCACTGGCCACTCTGACCTCGTGTTGGCATCAAGTCCCCTGGTACCCCAAAATCTCAAACACCAAACACAGTCAGGGTTTGCTCAGACCTGCTCCTTCAACGCCGGCATATGCGGCCAGTTAGCTCATCATTTCCATACTGAATCCAAGGCCTGTATGAAGCGGCTCCTGGCAGATGAGAAGGTGCCTCCCCCCGAGGCAGCCTGGGTGCCCTCAGAGGACGGAGCTGTTGCTGACCAGGGGCCTCCGGCTTGCGCCCCCTTCCCTGGGCAGACACGTCACCTCTGTGGGCCCCAGCCCCGCACGCCTGGGACCAGGCCCGCCGCCTCTGTCATGCCCCAAGCCTGTCTGGACGGAGCGGGGGCCGCCCCCCCGGCAGTCCCCGATGTCCCTTCTCCCCCGCCTCTGTCACCATCTTGCTCCACTTTCTGTCCGGCACGCGCACCCCCACCCACTCCCTGTGACGGGCCTGGCCGCGAGAGCCAGCGCGAGTGAGCGGTACCTGCAGTCTCCGCGGCAGATGCGGCCTCCTCCCCTCTCGCGCCTCCTTCCCTCTCACGGTTCCTTCTGCTGGAGCTGGAGCCGCCATCTTGGAGGCCGGGCTGAGGGTGCGGGGCCAGACCAGAGGGCCTCCGAGGGCCGGCCCACGGGCGCTCTGCCTCCGCCGGCAGCCTCGTGTGGGTGCTAAGTGCCCCCTCGGAGGCCTCCTTAGCTTTGGCTCTTCCACAGTTCGCCTGGCGCCCACCGCAACACCAAACAAGATTCATGGGCAAAAGCCAAGGCAGGAGGACCCCAGCGTGGGGTGAGGCCTCACGCGTTCCAGGCCGAGGGGCGGACGGCGGTGCCAGCGGGAGCCGCAGGCCAGAGCTTGCTGCTCAGGACGGCCAGTGGCCCCATGTCGGGGGGCAGAGGGGACCACGGCCGCCGGGGCCAGCGCCAGCGAGAGGCGCTGCTCAGGTGCAGGCAGGAAGCCGTGCCGCCGGGCAAACCTGCGCACCTGAGCACACAGCTGCCGGAGCTGCCCACCTGAGCCTCGTTCCACCAAAATACTGGCTTCTTTGCAAAAAAACCGTTGTTTTTTAGAGGTCCCCAACATCAAAAGGCCCCACTGAGGCAGTGCACAATCAACCGCGGTCTGTGAAGAAATGCCCAGCTCGTCACACTGCGTGGTCCGGGGCCACGGGGTGTCCACTGCGCTTCTTCAGAGCTGAACTTGAGGCAACAGCAACGAAGCCTCAACAGCAGAGTTATCTACTATTCGTGAAATAAAAAAAATAAGATTTTCGCCCAGTGAGTTTCCCTGGTGAGTTTCCCGGGTTCCAAGTGGGCTCGCGGCCTGTTAGGAACCAGCTGAGCAGGGCTCAGCTCAGGCTGGTGAGCCAGGGCGAGGGGCGCGGCCTCCTCCCTGCGCAGGGCTGAGGCTGGAGGGGAGCAGAGGAGGCCGCAGAGTGCGTGCAAGGCCAGTCAGGCCTCAGCTCCTCAGGGCTGGGCTCCCGCCCGGGAGCAGCCTCACCTCTGCTCCCTCCCAGACCTCAGCGCTGCCCCGTTAAAGAACGGGGGTGTTTTGCCTCATTTCTGAAACCTGTTTATCACGGGAGGCCGAGCAGGAGAGCCCCGGGATTCTCAGGTACCACGCGCTCCGGGCCTGGCTCCCCTAACTCCCCAGAAGGGGTACCCCGGGGCCCCCATGTGCCCGTCTCCGCCATGTCCAGAGCCAGCCCGGGCTGCCCTGTGCTCGGCCACGGCCGCACCGCACGTCCCGTCTCCGCGTCCGCTCATCAGAGAGAAGCGCAGTGTCTGCACTACATTTTCGTTGTTTACCCACAGACCCTTGGACAAAGCGCATGAACGGTTAAAGACGCAAAATGAAATCCGCTGACCCCAGACCTGGGCGCGGCTGTCCCCGACAGGCGGGAGAGGACACACCAGAGAGGTGGGGAGCTGCCTGGGCCCACACAGCCGGAGCTGGGCTGGAATCCAGTCCTTCCTGTTCTCGGGCCTGACGGAGCAGCGTCAGCTAAACGGAGAGCGGAGGGCGGAGCTGACTGGGCAGCTGGTCCAGCCGCGGGCCCCAGAGGCCGCTTGGTGATCCCCAGCCCAGCTCCCAGTCGCTGGGGGCCCAGGGCCCCCCCAGAGCTAAGGAGCAGCAGCGGAGCACGTCACGGCAGAGCACCATCTGCGTGACCTCGGGCACCGGCACCCGTCAGCAGAGTGGAGGGCGGTGGCTGTTTCGGCGATTTTCATTACCCATCAGCCCCAGTGGGCAGCCTCGTGGAGAAGTGACCGCTGTCCGCTCACCCACGGACGGCTCGCGTGCCGCGGTTTTCAGCGCACGTCGGCTCCCTGCTCACCGGCACGTTCCAAGACCCAGAGGAAGCCCGAGAGCGGGGCCGGGGGGGCCTGAGCTCCGTGCCTCTCCCCACGTGCACTCACCTGCGCCAAAGCCGACGTGTATTCGCGTGACACTAGCCATAAAGCGGTGCTAAAAGCTCTGTGAATGTGGCCTAGTGCTCCGCTGTCTGTCTGTCTCCCGACCTACCTCCCTCCCTCCCTATCCGTCCGTCCATCCATCTCAAAACAGCTTGTGCTGGTGCTGGGGCCATGGCTGACCACGGATTCGGGGCTGCGCTGACCACGGGTGACTACCGCTGTGCCCAAGTGGGGTTCGGTGGGTCAGAGCTGTGCAGCCAACCCACAGCCGATTCAGAACAGGTTTTAGAACATTTAGAACAATTTTAGAATGTCACCTCAAAAAGAAGCCCTGTACCCCACCAGGCCCCGCGCCCCTGTCCTGAAGGACTTTCTGCCTTTGCACCCGGCCTGGACGCTGGTGAGCGCGGCTCGAGCAGCGCTGGCAACTCAGCGTGGTGGCCTCAGGGTCACCGCGTCGCAGCAGGTGGCAGAACGTCCTTCCTCTTGCGGCGACTCCTATTCCAGTGGGGGTGCCCCTGTAGGGCAGCATCTGGGGCATTCTCCCCGGCCCTGCTCTGAACCCCCGGGCTCTGCTGAGTCCTGCTGGAGGCCCCGCCCGACGTCTGTCCCCCTCAGGCCCCTCAGTGACCTGGGCCTGTTCCGGTCACTCTGGAACACCCGGCGTGCGGGCTGAACTGGCCCCACCCGGGGAAGGCCTGTCCCGCTCGGGCATCCAGGCCTTTGGGCCCCACCACCAGCCTCAGCATGAGTACCGGGCCTGACCCTTGGCCTCCGTACCCCTGGCCGGCCTGCACCTCAACTTGTCGAATCCCCGCTGGACGGCGCGGAGAGGGCTGCCTTCCTCTGCGGGGCTGGCCCGCCACGTCCAGCCTTGCTGTGACCACGCGCCCCGCTCCTCTGGGGGTGGACGCGCCGCCCGTGTTGGCCGCACGTAAGGTGGGCCTCACTGCTCCCCGCTCTAGAGCCCTCTTTCCTTAGACCACTTCTCTGGACTCAGAGCCTTGGGGCCCCCCAGCTTTAGAGATGGGGTGTGCTTTGGGAATGGCTGTGGGACGTGGTGAGCAGATGGGGGATGAAAGAGCTTCCAGAAAGGACGGGATGGGGCCGCATCTCAGCTCTTGTGGCAGGGCTGGCAGACTCGGTGTCGGCCAGAGACGCCCCTGGCTGTGGGCTGCTGGGTGTGGGCGCCACTTCTGGGGGCACCCCCCAACCCAGACAACGTTCTGGAGCAGGGACACCAGGAGACGCTGGCCGCTGGCCTCTGCGGGGCTCCGGGCGGGCCGCTGCACCCATGTATGAGGGATGCTGGGAGCCGGCGGCTCAGGCCTCCTGGACCAGTGCTGGCCTGCTCTGCACCAGCTGCCATGAGGTCAAAGGTCATCGCGAGCCAGCTGAGCAGGGGACCTGGGCCGAGCCAGAGGCGGAGCACCCCGACTCAAAGAGCATCTCCGAGTGAGGCACCCTCATTCTTGAAACTTCCTGTCCGCTCTCTCGAGATGGCCTCCCCTCCATACCGATGGACAGCACCCCCGTGCAGCTGGGGGCCGAGGCTCCAAGAGGCCAGGGGGCCTGCACCTGCACCTGCGAGGGGCAGTCTCCGAGCCCCCAAGCTTTGCTCTCCTCCCTGTGCCTCGGCTCCCCGGGGGGACACCCCCAGCTCCCGAGCCGCCCCTGGTGACAGAGAGAGCCTTCAGCAGGGAGCCCCTCCACGCAGGCCCTGGCATCGCCCACAGGCTGTCCTGCAGTGGGGACAGCCCTCCTCGCCTGCCCCCTCCGTCTCCGGGCAGGCCCCGAGCTGGGGTGGGCGGCGTGCTCCTTCCAGAGCCCCAGGAAGAGGGGCCGATAAAGCGTCTCTCCAAGACCCCTCCGGGGGAGCTGAAGGAAGGAGCCTCCTCCGCTGTGGGTCCCCAGGCCCAGCCGCCCTCCTGGAGGGGTCAGCGTGGACACTGCTCCTTGGCGTGGCGAGGTGGGCCAGGCCGGGCCCAGCGACCCTCCGTGGCTGTGGGGCAGCTGGAAGCCCCCGGACGCCGTTCATGGGCTCTGCCGGGGACAGGCCCAGCAGTTTCCGACGCGGAGCGTGTGGGCGGCAGCTCTCGAGGACCTGGGTCTCCAGAGTCTGAGCTTGGGCTTCTGGGCGAAGAGCTGCGCTCGGTGAAACTGCCGGGCGGGTGGTCGAGTGGACGGCAGCTGAGCGGCCAGAAGGCCGGCCGGGGGAAAAGGCCGCCCGCGGAGGGGCTCGGGGCTGGGGGCAGAGGCTCAGGGGAGTACGGGGGCTCCAGGCCTTTTCAGGCCCACGTGCTGGGCTGCGGCGGGGGGGACCCAGCGCGGGTGGTCGGGAGGGTGTGGCTCGGCCTCCCGCGGGTCTGCTCACGCCTCGCGTGGGGCGAGAGCGCGTGGCCTCTCTGGGCCGGGCTCGCTGTCACACGAAGGTCGGATTTCTGTTTTCAGTAAGACGAGGCCGTCGCCGCTCTCTCCTGACTTTTGTCTGCTCTGGGCGCACCTGTGAGCACGCGCGGGGCGCACGGCCTTTTGCCCTGGGCCTGCACCTGAGGGTGGGTGCAGGGTGGGGGCAGCCCTAACAGGCAGGAGGAGGCTGGAATTCCGCAGCTGGCATGGAAGCCAGGGCTGGGGCCCAAGGCCAGAAGGAAGTTGGCTGTCGGGCACAACCAGACCTGAGCCCAGAACCCCAAATCCCTCATCCCGCTCTTGTCCCTGAGGAGCCCAGTGGGGTCAGACCCGGGGACCGTCTCCGGGATGGCTGGACGGAGCCGCTGGGCAGGCGGTGTCTCCGGCAGGAATACAGCACGGCCACCCCCCCAGTTCTCATCCACGGGCCCCTGCACCCACAGCTCAGGGTGCAGAGGCAGGGGCAGCCCCGCCAGCTCCGCCTTGGGGTGTCACCGTCCAGCTTCAGAGACATGCTCCACGGACCGAGCTTCTTCAAAAAAAGAGGCCCGGGCAAGTCGTGGCCTCAAGATGTCTCCCCTCGAGCTCAGCTGGGCGACCCCTTCCCACCTGGAAGACCCTCAGAGTCTCTCGCTTTCACAGCACCCCAACAATGCTAGTGGGTGCTGCCTGCAGCTCCGCACCCCACCCCCCAAAGTAGCCCCAGCCCCGGGGCACTCGCTTGGGCTCTGGGCGTCCAGGATGCAGGGCGAGGGAGGCGGCTGCCAGGACGGGCAGCCGAGGGCTCTGACCACCTGCCACCGTGTCCACTGCCCTCCCAGACGCGCGGCTGCGCCCCCCGCCCGGGCCCCCAGCTCGCCCCAGCCAGGCGGAGCAGTGGTCAGGTTTATGAGGCCTCCTGCCTGTCTCGTCTTGTCGGGAGGCTGGAAGCCGGGATAATAACACTTACCTCACAAGGAAGGTGTGGGGATTAATGACTTAATGCTGCCAAGCACCCCGTGTGGGTCTGCTGCCTGTTTTGGGGGCCCAGCATGCCGGGACAGCGGCCCTCTGACTAATGACAGCCCGGCAGGAGCCAGCCGGCCCCCAGGCTCACGCAGCCACCGCTTCTAGTCCTGGGTGTCCGCTCAGCGCTGGCTCTGACTTTGGGGGCTTTCGGGCATCCATTATCTCCAGTTCCATCTAGAACGTTGTCCAGATTCAAGCAGCAGAGTTCCCAGAAGGGCTGGCCCAGCCTGGGAGCAGGAGGCCCATTTGGGCCCCATCTGCTCCTCAGAGGCGGGCTCTGGGGCACCGCACCCTGCCGAGCCACGTGCAGGGAGGCCCCACCCACCTGGACACATGTCCCTGGCCTGGACACAGCCTTCTGAGGGCCCGGCAGCCTCCCAGTGCCCGTGGCTTGTCTCCAGATACAGAGGCGCCACCCATAAAGCCACGTGTGAATGGGGGTGTTGGCCTCTGGCACTCTGGGCACTTGCAGAGACCCTTGAGTCGTGTTTCTAGACACTTCTCAACCCAAAAGGAAAAGGTTCCCTGGATTTCTGGAGGAAGGTCCCTGCTCTCACTCTACCCCTCGCCCCCACCCTTCACCCCACAGCCTCCAGGAGAGCTGAGCTGGACCTCCAGGAGCGAGCAGGGCCTTCCGCCGAGGGGCCCAGGTCCCCTCTGAATAAAGCTTATCCTGTCTCAGCGGGCTTGGGCAGCCAAGCGCCACAGGTGAGTTTTAACAACAGAAGTTCGTTCTCTCCCAGCTGAGGCTAAAGGTCCAACATCGAGGACTGGGTTGGGCTGGTTTGTCTGAGGCTGCCCCGTGGCGTGCAGGTGGCCACCTTCTCTGTCCTCACAGCGCCATCTGTGTGGGTGGGTATCTCTTCTTATAAGTGCCCCAGTCAGGTTGGATAAGGACTCACTGCAGTGACTTCATTTTACCTCAATCTGTAAAGACCCATCTCCAAATGCAGTCACATTCTGAGGTGCTGGGGGTTAGGGCTTCAACACATGAATTTGAGGGGACACAATTCAGCCTTTAACATTCCCCCAGTGGAAAGTTACATATCCTTCAAGGAGAAACATAAGCCCATTTCCTCCAGGAAGCCTCCCCAGACTACAGTCCATGAGGAGAGGCCATTGCATTGAAAAAAAAAAATGTATATGCCGTAGTTTTTGTGGTAGAGTGTCCTGTTAAGGCTGTTTAGTCTAGCTCCTTATTTCAGGTCCATTGATTCCTTATGCATTCTCTGTCTTATTCATCTGTCCAAGTTGTAAGAGGAGTATAAAAATCCCTTACTATCATTGTGTTGATGTCAATCTCTCTCTTTAATATTATTACTGATTAATTGTTTTATATATCTTGGTGGGGTGAGACTTGATCAGGGCCAGTGGGCTGGGGGGAGAGGAGGGGAGAGGAGGAGAAGAAAACTCTGTTCCAACCCTGATGATGGAATATTCTTTCCAACTGCTTTTTGAGGTATCAAATCAACCCCGTAGCTAGATGAGGCAACAGGAAGGCAGAACCCCCTCATGGGGCATTGGACCTGGAATCAAGAACAAAGGCATCACTGTGCACCCCAAAAAGCAAAAGCAGAGCCAAAGCAGAATCCCACTAACAAACTTGCAAGCATCAGGTGGCACTGCCCACCTCAACA
This sequence comes from Scalopus aquaticus, assembly GCA_004024925.1. NCBI lineage: Eukaryota > Metazoa > Chordata > Mammalia > Eulipotyphla > Talpidae > Scalopus > Scalopus aquaticus. The sequence continues at coordinate 31,917 of PVIJ01015042.1, forward strand.
TTCAGAAGGTCTCACGGTCATGCTGCTGTGAGGCTGGGTTTTATTATAATGACAGCTTGGATTTATAGAGCATCTCTGCAGGAAATGCCAGGGCTGCACAGACCTTACCTTAGTTCTCATGCCAATTCCCTCTGAGGGCTGGAGAGGGCAGGGAGGGATTAATTGGTCATTAATGTTAAGGAAACTGAGGCACGGGCAGGTTAAAAGACCTGCCCCAGGCAGGAAGAGGTTGAAGCCAAAGACTAGATCTTGTACTTTGGGGTCCTGCACTTGGTCACAGATGACTGCAACCACTTCCACTTTTCTAAAGGATGGGTATTGGGGGAGCAGGCCCAGAACACCCAAGGAGACCGTGCTGTGGCAAGAGGGGCCCATTTTGAGACCGCCAGGGCTCCCAGGGCCGGGACACCCCAGGAGTTGGTGCTGGACCCCTGTTCTCTTGGTCTTTCTCCCATTTGGAGACTGGCCCAGGCCTGAGTTCACATCAGAAGCTGTCAGCAGCAGTGGGGCTCGGTCACTTGAGAGCAGGGCGAGCCTGCTACTGAACAGGGCGCCCCAAAGTACTGGTGGGGAGCATGGGTGGCCCTATAGGGACAAGCTCCCAGCAACACAACACAACAGCATGGGCTGCTGCCGGGTGTGGACAACCCAGCTCAGGGGCAGGCAGGGCCGGTCCAGACGACTCGAGCACACGAAACTTGGGGGCCATGTCTGCACCTGGGCCTTACTCGCGGGAGCACTCCCGGGGACCTGCTCCTTAGAGGAAGACTCGGGGACGGGACAGCACTGAGCTCCACACACACAGTCACACTCACATCTGCACTGCACAACACACGCACCAATACACACCAACACATATAACATACACACCACACACTGAAATAAACACACCACACCTGTGCATGCACACGTCATGATGCACACCCCACATCCACTCACACACACAGCCCCGCACACACCGTAGGCACACTCACACACACTCGCAAGCTCACACACGCATGTCTGCAGGACAAAAGCCATTGACTTGGTTTCTGGTTGGTTCTTTCCTTTCCAAGGAGGGGAAGTGGCCGGGCAGTTGTGTCCCTGAGCCTGGCCTGAGCTGTGGAGACAGCCCACCAGCTGTCCCCCAGCACTGCACTTACGTCACCAGGGCCAGACTGGGGGGACACCTTGGGGAATAGGCCCTCGGGCCCCACACTGTCCACATGGAAACCATGTGGGGAGCACAGCACTGAATGTGCAGGGTCAGGAGACTGGACTCAAGGCCAGCATGTAAGTGAACCTCCTCAGTTGGGTGAACCTCCTCAGGTGGGTGAACCTCCTCAGGTAAGAACCACCTCAGGTAAGAACCACCTCAGGTAAGAACCACCTCAGGTAAGTGAACCACCTCAGGTAAGTGAACCTCCTCAGGTAAGAAGAACCACCTCAGGTGGGTGAATCACCTCAGGTAAGTGAACCTCCTCAGGTAAGAACCACCTCAGGTAAGAACCACCTCAGGTAAGAACCACCTCAGGTAAGAACCACCTCAAGCGGGTGAACCACCTCAGGAAAGTGAACCACCTCAGGTGGGTGAACCACCTCAGGTAAGTGAACCTCCTCAGGTAAGAAGAACCACCTCAGGTGGGTGAACCACCTCAGGTAAGAACCGCCTCAGGTAAGTGAACCACCTCCGGTGAGTGAACGCACCCTCTGGGCCTCAGTTTCCCAGTCTTCAAGTGAGGGGATCACACAGACCTGCCTGGGGCGCCTCCCACCCCAGGCTCAGGCACGAACCTCCCAGGGCCCGGGGCCTCCTGTGGGCCTGAAGGCTGCGGTCAGGGACGTCCTCACCCGGAAGATGGCTCCTCGGGCAGCCGCTGTCGAGGAGACGCTGCGTCTCTGCGCACCGCGAGCTCTGCACCCGCCCCGGCCGCCTCCCTCACGCCTGTGCTCAGACTCCAGCTTTGGCTCCAAGCACAGCCACGTGAAGGGAGAGGGTAGGCGTCCCCCTTCCCGGGGGGCCCGGTCCAGGTGGACCTCGAGGCCCCATGGACGGGCAAGCGCCTCCCTCCCTCCGGGGCTCCAGCCCATCTGCGTGAAAACGACGACTGGCTGGGGCCGCTGACAGCCCCACGGGTCCTGCGGCCCCGCAGCCCCTCGGGGTAACGTCCGAGGTGCGGGGGCTGCTGTCTGGGCCGGCGTCTCCTGCGCTGGCGCTCGGCTCAGCCGGCTCTTCCCCACGTGGGAGGGGCGTGGGCCCGCCAGCTCGGCCTCTTCACGGAGCTGGAGCGGGAGGGGGACCAGCCTCCAAGCGTGTCCGTCTCCTGTTAACGGCGCCTTCCAGAGCGACACGAGAGGGGCAGGAGGCCCGGCAGCGGGGGCCGCTAGGGCTGGTCTGGGGTCTGCGTCTCTGCTGCCAGGGCCTTGCACTGAGGCCTGGCCCAGAGTGAGGAGGATGCAGAGCTCACCAGGCTGCCGGCGGCGTGGCCGGGTCAGCCAGAGTGGAGGCCGGGAGCTGGCGCATTTGCTCGGAAGGCCTGGCCCCGGCGAGAGGGAGCTGCGCGCCCAGCCACACCGGCTCTTCCCGCCAAAGCTCCTCAGCCGTTTCTGCCTCACGGTTCAACTCTGCATTTTCAGGCCTTGCACGCCCTTTGGTCCTTGGCGGCCCCCTAAATTAAAGTGCATGGAAAATCAGAAAGTTAAGCTATTGATTTGTTGCCCAGTTGTCGAGGCAGGAAGATACCAGGGAGCAGGGTCTCCATGGAGCTGCGCAGACGGGTCAAAAGGAAAGGACTTCCGAAGCCCTCGGTGGCTTTTTAGGCTTTTACTGGTCTCTTGTAGAGAAGCAGCTGGGACAGGGCAGGCAACGGGGCCGGGGGCTGGGGGGCGGGCAGGCCCCGCAGCCCCGGAGAATCTTCGCTCCTGGGCTCTCTGGCAGCGTCCCGTGGTCTCGCTGCACCCCGAACAGTCCTCTGCTCCACGCTCTGTTCTCTGCTGCCGCCGCTGCTGCTGCTACTGCTGCTTCTCTGCTCACAAGCCCAGTCTCTGGCCCAGGTGCGCCCCCTCACGCAGGCCCACCCCCACTCCCGGTGCCCACCACGAAGCACGCGTGCAGGCCTGCAGGGGTCTATCCTTGAGGGGAGGGCGGAAGAACATGACAACTCTCCTGCTTACCCTACACCAGTGCAGAGGACACATGTGCCCTGCGTGCACACAACTCCGCGGCGATCGCCACCTCCCCTGCGGGGGCGCCGGCAGACAGGGCTGCGGAACCAGCCGGCAGCGGCTCCAGAGGCCATCCGCGTCGGCCCGGGCGTGCAGCTGGCTGCGTTCGGTCACTCCGGGAGGCGCAAGCTTTCGTTTGCCACAGTGACCATCTAATTCCGTCCGAGGCCAAGGTCCCTCGTCACGCCACAAGGCACAGGGCAGGTGTTCCTGCCTGCTCCACGAGCAGAGTTCACAGTTAAACGATGCCAGTTTAATGTACGTGTTATCAGACGCTTCAGCTGGAAAAGCCAATTAAGTTCATTTGAATCATTTGAATAATTGTTTAATTTTTATTCAAATCATTAGAGAGAAGTGAAGCTTTTGAACACGGATTCTGGGGACGATGTCATGGGTGGTTTTGGAAATGCAAATTGTAAATGTAAGTCCTGCTAAACATTCGGTATCGACGCGATCTCTGTTTCCGTGGCGTTACTGCACACGCTGATGTCACAGGCAGCGGGTAAACACGTGCTATTATGAAATTAAGCCGCGTGGGGCGCATGGCAGTTGCAATTAAGCAAGGTGAACACGTAATTCGGAAATGAGTCTTGGCCAGCTGCAATACTCTTCTGATTGAAGTAGAACCTGCAGATATGAAAACTTGCAATATTTTTACACATGTTGCTCAGGTAGAGTAGCTACAAAATCTCTGACGGAGCTGATCTCAGCTACAGGCAGCAGTGCTTTGTGGGGCAGGCCTCTCTCCATCTTTTCTTGCGGGGAGGTTTCTCATGGGTCAGAGGGTAGAACTGCGCAGGCCTGGGCAAGGCCGTCTGTAAGTCCTCCTGAATGACCTGGTAGGACACAGCTGTGTATGTGGTTGGATCCTCTTTTTTTTTTTTAAGATTTATTTATTTATGCACACAGGTACTGGGATGCAGGCCAGAGGTAAGGGCGGTGAGAAGGTTCACCAGAGACAGAGTGGGGAGCAGAACAGGCAGATCCACTGAAATCCACTGCTGAGGGGAGCAGCGGGCAAGGCAGGAGAGGTCTGCTGCACCATGTGGGAATCTCCCTGGCCGGGCGTCGAACTCGCGTTGCTGCTGCCGACAGCTCCTCAGCGCTGCGCTTAACCACTGTGCCACCAGGGAGGCCCTCCTCTTCTTTCTTTGATGAAGACGTACTCAATGATTTGCTCTTCTTTTTTGTTTTTGATCAGATTCTGGTTTTCTCGTTAGTGACTTTTGATGGCTCTTTATATAGACTGGATACAAGTCCTTTATCAGATGCATGACTTGCAAGGAGTTTCTCTGTGTGCGGCTGGTCTTTTCATTCCCTGAACGGTGTCTTCCAAAGAGTAGATTCTTCGCTTCAGTGAAGCCCAGCGTTGGTGACTGTTACTCTGGACATGAGCTAACTTCTTTCCACCTTGGAATAAAGTTGAAACTTTTTGGGTCTCCCTGGTGGTGCAGGGGTTAAAGTCTCAGCACTATGAAGCTATTGCCAGCCACTAGGGCACAAGTTCCATCCCCAAGTTCGATCCCGGCCAGGGAGCTTCCCACAGGGCGCAGCAGACCTCTCCTGTCTCCCTGCTGCTCCCCTCAGCAGTGGATTTCAGTGGATCCGCCTGTTCTGCTCCCCACTCTGTCTCTGGGGAGTCTTATCACCACCACCACCCTGCCCAGCCCTTGTATGCATAAATAACATAAATCTTTAAAGTAAAAAAAAAGGGGGGCCTCCCTGGGGGTGCAGGGGTTGAATCTCAGCACGATGAAGCTATCAGCAGCCACTGCAGCACGAGTTCGATCCCCAGCCAGGGAGCTTCCCACAGGGCGCAGCAGACCTCTCCTGCCTCCCCGCTGCTCCCCTCAGCAGTGGATTTCAGTGGATCCACCTGTTCTGCTCCCCACTCTGTCTCTGGTGGATCCTCTCACCACCCCCACACACCTCTGGCCTGCACCCCAGCTCTTGTATGCATAAATAAATTTAAAAATAAACCTTTTTTAAAAACAAATTGAAACTTCTTCGAAAGGATAGGCTAAAGAAGAGGTGAATGGAGGGAGCACAGGATTTGGGGGGCAGTGTAATGTGCATGTGATGTCATCCTGCCTGGTGCCAGGCACCCTACATTTGCCCAAGCTCCCAGAATGCACAGTGCCAAGGATCCCAGCAGGACCTCGGCTCTGAGTGTGGAGTCCCCAGAGGCTCCTTAACGGTGACAGGTGCACGGCCCGGTGCCCGGGGAGATCCGGTCGGTGGAGCAGCTAGAGAAGGTCACCAGGAAGAGAAGCGGCCACCCCCATTCAATTCCAGTAAAAAGTCACCTCCACCCTCTCTCAGCTGCGCTTCTGCGGAGCCAGCTGCGGGCAGCCGCGAGGGCTGTTTTGGGATCCCCTGTAACTTGCTCTGCCAACTTCGCACCTGAGTTGCCCCCAAAGCTGCAAACGTCACCGGGAAGCAAGGGAACGAGAAGCCCAGGCTCCCCGAAAGAAGCCTGTAGCCCAGAATGCTGTCGGGCCAGGGCTCTACCAGACGCTGGGGAGGACCAGGGAGCTCCCAGCCACTGCTGGAGCCACCGGGAGGCCCCGCTCTGCCTTGCCTCCGAGGGGGAAACAGCCCGAGCCTCCAGCAGGTGTCAGCAGGGTTGTCCAATCGTCTGTGACCCGGGGGCTGGGGGCTACTGACCCCAGGGGGCTCGGGGGACCAGGTGTCTCCTGGACACCTGCTCGTCAGAGGAGGGTGCTGGCATGAACGGCCCCGGGTCCCGAGGCTGGAGGGAGGACGAGGGCCCTGGAGGGCACGGGGAGGTGCTGGGAGCTCCCTGAGGTTGTGCGCGCTCCCCTCCCCTCTGCCCGCTGCTCTCCAGCGGCTGGTGAAGAGGAAATGGCGCTTCCGGCTGCTGTGTGGGGCGCAGGGGTGGGATCTGGGTGGGGGACCCTGGCTGACAGGTGGTCAGACTTCCTGGCACGCACAAGGTGTTTG
>PVIJ01015043.1:0-38081 GCA_004024925.1 Scalopus aquaticus
GGCGACGCGAGTTCGACGCCCAGCCAGGGAGAATCCCACATGGCGCGGCAGACCTCTCCTGCCTTGCCCGCTGCTCCCCTCAGCAGTGTATTTCTGATCTGCCTGTTCTGCTCCCCACTCTGTCTCTGGTGAACCCTCTCACCGCCCCACGCCTCTGGCCTGTACCCCAACTTGTATGTATAAATAAAAAATAAATCTTAAAAAAAAAAATTGGTGAAGAAAACATTCTTCTAAAAAAAAAAAAAAAAAGAAATACACTGCTGAGGAGAGCAGCGGGCAAGGCAGGAGAGGTCTGCCACGCCATGTGGGATTCTCCTCGGCCGGGCGTCGAACTCTCATTGCCGCTGCCAACAGCTCCACAGCGCAGTGCTTAACCGCTGCGCCACAGGGGAGGCCCCATACAACTAATTTTGGACAAGTGATTCACCCACTGCGACAGACAGAAAATGAATGGATAGTCAAATAGCAAGAGTTTTGTTGATTTAATCAAATTTTAGACAAGTACTAATTTCTTTATCATTACCTGTACTGTTAAATTCAACATATTATATAGCGTTGTTGTTTTTTAAAGTTCAATCTCCTTTTGCTAAACTCCCTGAGAGAAGAAGATAGGGCTTTTGTCTAGCTATTAGGATGTTGCTATGATTTTTAATAAGATTTTAATGAATCAAATATTTAAAATTATGAAATACATAATGTACATAAAACAAGGAATGAAATGTACAGTTAAAGAATAATGAAAAAATGACATATGTGAACTTTCTACTGAGGCCAAGAAAAAGTAGTTCCATCCAGGGATCTTTTTATTACTCGGAAAACAAACACATCATCCTGAACCTTTGGATTAAAACAGGTTATTCCTGTTTTCTTTATGTCTTTGATCACTTCTGTGTCTATTCTTAAAAGCAAATAATTAGTTTTGAATATTCTTGAACTTTAAGTGAAATCATAGTGATTACATTTTTCTATTGACCTAACCATTTTATTCAATATTGTTTTTGTGAGATTCATTCATGTCATGCATAACTGTAGTTAATATTTTCATACATATTTATATTCATAAGTACCACTGGCCTATAATGTTCTTTCATAGTATTATCTTTATCATGTTTTGAAATCAAAACTGTAGTTTCTTCTAAAATGATCTAAGAACTTTTTGTTCTTTCTCTTCTGGAAAAACATAACACAAGAATAAATTGCTCCCCCAAAATTTGGTAATTCAGTTACAAGTACATTTTGACTTTTTTGTTTGTTTGTTTTTATGCTTTGGTGAAAGAGAGAGGTCTTAACTAGTATTTCAATTTCTTTAACATTTCTATCCAAGCTTTTCATTTCTTCTCATGTCAACTTTGAAATTTTATATATGTGATTTTAGGACTTTTTGCATTTAATCTAGGTTTTCAAATTTATTACATGTCACTGTTTCAATTTTTCATTGCTCTGTAAGCTCTCTCATGTCTTCAAAATTTAAAAAATATTTTGACCTTTTTTTCTAGTAGTTCTCAAAAGTCAGTTGATTTGAGTTCCCCAGTCTATCAATACCAGTAATATGTTTAATTCCTATTTTAAACTGCCCACTCTCGATCAATGCCTTGAAGCTTTATTTATTCCTAGAGACACTATACTTGGCTATTGATTTTCTGTGTTAAATAAAATTTTACCATCTGAATATCCTATGGCTCGTCTGCCAGGATGTCTCATGACACTTTATCACCTTGAATGATTGTTATTTATTGACATTCTTATTGTTGTTTTACTGTGAATTAGACTTTTTCTTGAACTTTCAACAGAAATTCTTGAGGCCTGAGATGTAGGTAGTTTCCTCCAGAGATTTGCCTCTATTTCCACCAGGTAACAAGCAATACTGGTCACTTAAAGTAACTACTTTAAATGAAATGGTTGACTTAATGTGGGATTTGTTGTTGTTAAAGATTTATTTATTTATGCATACAAGCTGGGCTGTAGGCTAGAGGTGTTGGGGTGGGGGAGTGAGAGGATTCACCAGAGACAGAGTGGGGAGCAGAACAGGTAGACAGACTGAAATACACTGCTGAGGAGAGCAGTGGGCAAGGCAGGAGAGGTCTGCTATGCCATGTGGGAAGCTCCCTGGCCAGCATCAAACTCGTGCTGCAGTGGCTGCTGATAGCTTCATAATGCTGAGACATAACCCCTTGCCCTACCAGAGAGGCCCTTGATGTGGTTTTGGTCTGTCCAAAAAGTGTAAATTCAAACTATACACTTGCAGAGGGGTTGGCTTATTATAATGAATTTTCAGAGGAAAAAATTTCCCTCCAATCAGTATGAATGTTTTATATAGGTAATATTTTGCAGTCTCAAGAAGGGAAAAGTATTCATGTATAGGTCATCCTAATGATACTGGGCAAATGGGGCTTCAAATTTGCCAAAGTCAGTGTCCAAATTGCTTTTACTGGTCACTATCTTGGTTCTGCACACACACGCACAATTGCAAGACTACTCAGGCTTAGGGAACAATAATAATGGGGTTTATTTAACAAACAGAAAAAAACAAAGAATTACTAAAGTAATGGCCGTTTACCTTACTTAAAGCAATGTCCAGTCCTTTAAGTCCCAGAAAAGTAACAAAGGTGGCATCTTCTCGCCACTGTTGATGTGGAGCTCCTCTTCCAAACAATAGGCTATGTTTCCAAAATGGCTTCTTCCTTCTTCTGCAGACGCGCAACATCCAGAGTGTAGGTCAGGTTCCAACTCATAAGGATGACACAGAACACAACTGGAGATGCTCCCGAAACTGCCGTTGTGCCCCAGCACAGCACCAGGCCAACAACACTGCAAACAGCAACTACAGCAGCCAGACGGCCCAACAGACTGCACTCACGCATTTTAGGAAGGCGCCCGCTTCAGGCCTCTACCTTCTTCCTTCGGCCACAGTAAAGACAAAACTGGGAGCAGTTTCCTTTGCTCAGCTACTTGCAAAGCCTCCAAAGTCGCTGGCCCCAAAGTCACTGAAGATTCCAAAAATGCTCAGTCTATATCCTGGCAGTTCAAAAACTTCTGGCGTCTGATTTCCAAACTCTCAATCTTCACAGCTACATTTTCTGCCGCTTTTCCTACATCATGGCAATTGCTTCCTCTATTCCTTCAGCATGGCAACGGCCTCTTCCATTCCTACATCATGGCGACTGACTTCCCCTTCTCCTTCAGTCCCTTTTATTTCTCATCAGAAACGCCACTCCAAACTACAAACTTAGCATTTTCCCTGGGGCTTTCATTCTCATCAGCAAACCCCCTCCAGGTGGCACCGACTTTACTGGACTTTGGACTCAGGCCGGTTACACTAATAGTGAAGTTGTAATTCTCTGGGGTCCTGGCTTAGTGAGGGGAAATCTCATTAGTTTTTTGTTTTTTATTTCTTTTGGTCAAATGATCTTTTATTAATCATTTTCCCTTGTAGCTCTTAACTAGCTGGGCACTGCACCACGCCACTGTTGATGTCATGAGGGTGATGACCAAAATGGCAGCCCACAGGCTGAGCCATCCCCAGGAACTCTTCAGTGGTTGAGAGAGTTCTCCAGTTAAAGAGGGGTGCTTCATCTGTCCTCAGGAAATGTTGACAACCTCATCAAAAGTTTTATTTCCTACAAATGGCCAACAGGTATATGAAAAAATGCTTAACACCACTTATCATCAGGGAAATGCAAATCAAAACCACAATGAGATACCACTCACTACAGTGAGAATGGCCCATATTTTTAAAAAAATAGCAACAACAAATTCTGGTGAGAATGTGGAAAAAAAGGAAACACTCTTACACTGCTGGTGGGATGCAAACTGGTCTAAACTCTATGGAAATCTGTGGAGGTTCCTCAAACTACTAAAAATGGAGCTTCCATATGACCCAGCAATACCACTCCTAGGAATCTACCCAAAGGACACAAAAATATTAATTTGAAAGGAAACCTGAACTCCTATGTTTATTGCAGCACTGTTTACAATAGGTAAGATATGGAAGCAACCTAAGTGCCCAAAAATGGATGACTAGATAAAAAAAAGATGGGGTGTATATACGCAATGGAATACTACTCAGTGATGAAAAAAGATAAATCAATGCCATTTACAACAATATGGATAGAACTGGAAGGGATTATGCTCAATGAAATAAGTCAGAAGGAAAAAGAAAAACATCAGATGGCTTCACCTCATAGGAGGAAAATAGGGAAACCAAACAAAGGATCAGAGAAAAAAAAGACGAAACTAAATCTGAGAGATACAACAGGGGAGGGGGAGAAAGAAGTTCAAAACAGGGGAACAAAGAGCACAAAGGACTATGGTGATGGTTCACCAGTGAGATGGTGATGGGAGATTTAAGGGTATTAAACCTGAGGGAAGAAATCAAAAATGAACAATGATATAAGAAAAATTTTTTTAAAGTTATATTTCCACTGTGCTTAATATCTTCTTGTTTCTTTCTGTGTCTTGGCAGTCCCCTGAGGGCATTGATGATGAGGGCAGAGGTAGAAGATACCACCTCAGTTGGCCTGAGCCAATTTCTCAGTTGAAATGTTCTGAATAATCTTGGCCTAGTATCAGTCTCTCCACTGGGGTTCAGCCTTGGTGTGTGGGGTCTACAGTTAGCTGTTTTTTACCCCCTGGGGTTGTGGGCAGGAACAGAATGATCTGAGAACTGCTTGTTTGTGCTGTGGACAAGCTACTGTCCTAGTTCTCGTTATAGGTGAATGAGGGGTATGATTTTCTCAAGGTTTACACGTGCCTTCCACAGAAGACTTCTTTCCTCCAGCCCCCCCACCCCCAGGTTCACCTCAACCCTCTCTCAGTAGTTGCAGCACTGGGAGGAGGTTATGGTTAAGACAGAGCCATAGCTGGGGGGTTGTTCCCTTTCAAGTAAGCAGCCTTGCCCTGAGGTGCTTGCATCTGTTGCTAAGATCAGATGTTTTAAACTCAGGTTAATGGCAGTATGCAAATTATATAGTTGTTATCTTGGTTTTGGGGGCAGGAGGGTGAGGCAGGTGTTTTGCATACCACCACCACCCACGCCAGCTATAGAGAGTGGCCTCTTATGTGTGAAGGCACAGGTGGGCAAATTTAGTCTTTTCCACCATTTGGGGTTCCAGCCAACAATCACTTTACAGACTCCACACTGATAGTCCCCAAGACTGTCCACTGTCCTCAAGCTCCCTGTTTAGGAGTGCAGGGTATTTCACCCTCTGGCTCTGTGTACCTAGTAATCCAGCAGCACAGCATCTGCCTTTGCAGGTAGTGACTATCTACTACTCTGGTATTCCAATTTAGGTCCCTGCTCCCCTACTCTTACAGTTCCTGGGAGGTAGAATGCTCTGTCCAGCATACCAACTCAGTACACCCCTTTCTCCTGTGTAGTTCCTGAGTTCTGAAGTCCCCAGGGTAGGTGTGATTCCTTCAGTCAACAAAAGAAAGGTTCTGTGTTACATGCATTCTTCCCTCTCTGTGCTTGCCCTGCTGGGTAGTGCTCCACACAACTAAATTTCAGTTTTCCCTACCTTCTCTGCTGTATCATCCCTCTAGGTGTATGCAGTGGTCATCAGACCATTGTCTTTATTTACATATAGTTTGGTCATAAATATGTGGGGGGGTGAGCCCAGAGTCTTCACTCCGCTACCATCTTGTCAGACCTCTTAAGAAAACATTTTAACCAGCAATTTTTCCTGCTGTCAGCACAAGGGTCTGTCTAGGTACCTGATCAACAATTTTATTCTGTATTTACGGAATAAAAAAGGATCATTTAATAATTATTTCATTTATTTATTTTTAACTGAGGTAATATTGAGGTACCCCCATCTGGTATTACCCCCATAGTGTACCCACTACCAACTTACTGATACTCCACCATCGAAAAGGATCATTTTATACATGACTTTTTAACCTGATTTTTTTATTAATAATGTATACAAAATACTTCCTTAATGAATTTGTATCTGCAATCTTAGTTCATTCATTTATTCCACAAATATTCTTTGAGGCATTTTTTTGTCCCTAAAGATACAACAATAAGGCATGCTGTTCCTACATACACAGAACTTACTTCCAGGGAAAATGAAATACTCTGGGAAAGGCAGGAAGGCTTCTGTGAAGAAGTGACATTTAAAAGGATACTAAAGGATGAATGGAATTAGTCAATTGAGGAGTGAGTGGAAGAGCTTCCAAGCAGAAAGAAACAGCATGTATGAAGGCACCAAGATGAGAGGGAGCATGTTTAGGAAATAAGGCAAGAGAAGGCAAAAGTCAAAATCAAAGGAAGAAATGTTGAGGCAAGAACTGGAGACACAGGCTGGGATACCAGTTAGCCCTCACATGGCAAAAAGAGAAGTCTGGTGTCTCTTCCTCTTCTTGAAAGAGCACTAGTTCTACCAGATCAGGGGCTCTATCCTTAATCTTTATTACTTCCTTAAAGGCCTTATCTCCAGCACAATTTACTGGAGACTTTTTTCACTCAGCATTTTTTTTAAACATTTTAAAAGGACAGGTTTTTTAAGAAAAGGAGAGGAAAAAAAGAGACACCTGCATAATCACAGGTGGAGGAGGGCTGCTGCTGCTGCTTTGCAAAGGGTAAAGGTTTCTGGAAAGAAACACCTATATAATCATGGTGGGTTTGGGGGAAGGGATGGCAGGACAGCTGACTTCATAATATTTTTACCATTCACATATATCATTAGTTCATGCCTCTGTATTGATGAATAGAGTTTTATTATATGGATATAAGATGGTTTGTTTAGCTTTTCCCACACTGACAGATGCTTAGGTTGTTTCCAATTTGGGGCCATCATTAATGAAACTATTAATAAATTATTTTGTATAAATCTTTGTGGACATGTTTTCATTTCTCTTGAGTACATCTCGGAGGTAGATTTGCTCATAGGTCATAGGGTTGTTGGATGTTTTGTTTTGCTTCATTTTTCTGTCATAAAATTTTTACTTTTTCACTTTATCTTCCCATGCATCATCCTGATCAGAACCCTCACCCATTATATTTAATACTCTGCAATAATCATAAATATGAAAAACATAAGTATGAAAAAATACATAAATATGAAAAACTCCTGAACACCAAGCTAATCTGAAAATTAAAATGATGTTACAGACTTGCAACCCCACCCCTAAATGAAATTTTTTTTTCTTTTAAAGAGACAGGGTTCAAGGATTTTTACACAGAAGAATTCAAAACATGGCAAAGATTTTTGGATTTTGGGTTTGGAATTTATCAATTTGTATTTTAAAGGAACTGTTGACAAAGATCACTAGAAATAATAAGCACAAGCAGGAAAATACAGTTAATACTGCTGAAACACTACAAAAATAATTCTGGAACATTTGATTAATTCCACATAATAATACCTCTTAGATGTTGTCATTGATATAAAACTGACTGCTTTGTAGTTTTCTAATACACAGTAGCATAATTAATAATATTCAATAGATCTTGTTCTTTCCTGATTATATGTAAACCAAAATATCAATTAATAGCCTTAGATATTTTCTTTTTTAAATATTTCATATAGGTGCAATTTATATATTTCTCATTCAATAGTGATGCTGCATAAGAGATTTTTCATTCAAAGTCAGAAATCCACCAAAGAGAACTAATAGTCTGTAGGCTCATAGTACAACTAAAAAAATCAGGAATACAGCAACTGATGCTTCTAATATACATAACAGATACAATTCTTAGAAGATACATGCAATAAGCTCTACCAAGCAGCTGGCCACAGAACTAGAATATCTGATAATTTTACTGGTGATTTCAAATGTTTCCAAACTCAACTTGACCTCTTAGATTTTGTTTTTTGCTTTTGTTTTTTGTTTTGCCAGTTTCTATAATTGCACAAACATGATTCAAATCCCTGATGCATTCATTATAGTTAAGGGTATATCCTACAACAAATTTGTCAGGAATCTCAAATCCAACAAAGTGTAGTCTATATTCAACATTTTGAGTGGTCCTTTTCACCAGGAAACTTGTGACCTTGACCATTTGTGGATATGCTGCTTGACCAAAGCAAGCAAGGTTTGCATTGTTATGCCAATGTCAACTGCATCTTTAATAATCCAGATATTCTTTCATAGTTGCAAGGTCATCTTTGTCAATTACTTTTATGTCCCCAGTTGACTGGTCATTACAATATGATAAAGTCTACACTCATGGGAATGGATGTATCACTATTTCTGTTTAGTGCTTTGATGTTACAACAGGTCGGCAAAGAATTTGTAGCCCTTCTTGAGCACACCGAGGGCTAAGATGTGACAACCTCCACCACCTTCATCACATCTCAAGCTAGTCATTCATTCCTGCCCAAATTAGCCCATGAGGAATAAACACTTTCTCCAAATCCTGAGGGTAATGGTTATTTATTAGATTTATTAAAATAAATCTAAGTAATACCCAAGTTCATTATCACTAATCAGGATGCTGGGGCCGCAGGTCGCCATAAAGGAGATAGTTGTCATTGCATGGCCCGAGAGAAGTCTGTGAAAATTTTTTTCCGCATTAAATATGTCTGACTTGGGCCTCCCCGGTGGCGCAGCGGTTAAGCGCTGCGCTGTGGAGCTGTCGGCAGCGGCGACGCGAGTTCGACGCCTAGCCGGGGAGAATCCCACATGGCGCGGCAGACCTCTCCTGCCTCGCCCGCTGCTCCCCTCAGCAGTGTGTTTCTGATCTGCCTGTTCTGCTCCCCGCTCTGTCTCTGGTGAACCCTCTTGCCGCCCCACGCCTCTGGCCTGTACCCCAGCTTGTATGCATAAATAAAAAAAAAATAAAATAAATATGTCTGACTTCTTCAGCGTTCACATGAGTAGACAAATCTAATTTACAATCTGCAAAATTTACTCAAGGAGTCAGGAAATTCCCTTACATGGATAGGGTGTATGACCGCTTCTCCCTTACATGGCTACTTCTATAGTAGTATCTTTTTTATTTAAATTATTTTATAAATTAAGGTGGAAATTAAATAAGTGGAGTCATATATTATTTGCCTTTTTGTGACTGGCTTATTTTACTTAACGCAATAATCTCAAGGGTCATCCATGCCGCATGTGACAAGATTTCCTTCTTAAGGCTGAGAAGCACTACTTTGTAGGTATATATCACGTTTTCTTTATTCAACCATCAAAAGACAGAAAGATGCGGCTTTCAAGTGTTTTGACAATATACCCAAAGGAGGTATGACTAGATCATAGGCCTTTTCCCACAGCATTTCATAACATAGGAGAGAACTTGTTGCTCCATATGTGTGGTCAGTCTTAGAACATCAACAATAGATGTGTAATAAAAGAGGCATATCTATTAAAGTTGACTAGCAAGTAGTCAGTAGAGAGTGAGGAGGAAAAACCAGATGACAGAGGATGTTCACAAGAAGGCAAAGGAGCAGTTTTCAGGAAACGGACTCATCAAAATCTCATGTACCTCCAATACATTTTTCACCCTATAATTAGAAAGACATTTTTCAACAAGCAAATTTTATCATGGTCTTCTTTATCCTTTCAGACTTCAAAATGCTCTTAAAATAGGGTTGCCAGATTTAGCAAATAAAAATACAAGACAACCAGTTAAATTTGAATTTTTTATAAACAGTAGATAATTTTTTCAGTATAAGTATGCTCATTGCAATATTTATGACATATTTAAAGTTAAAGTATTATCTGAAATCATATTTCAGGTACATATTTGAAATATAAATTTAATTTGGCATCCTGTTTGTGTTGTTTTTTTTTTTTTTAATCTAGCAAACCTCTTAAAATAAAATTCAAAATTTCCATTTTGGCTTTCAAGGCTATGTGTCTACTTCTGGAGTATCTTTGCTAGGTTCACTTTGAAGCTCCATCCTGTATCCAAACTGGTTTTCTGTTAGTTCCTTAAATACACCATTCTTCTTCCTACCTTTGTGCATTTGCATCTGCTGTTCTTTCTGCATGAAATATTTTGTTTTCTCTCTTTGCCTAGCTAATTTCTCTCATCCTGTAGTTACAGTTTAAATGTCTTTTTCTAGAGGAAGGCTTCTCTGTTTATCTCAGATTAGATCAGTTCTCACTGTTAAATACCCCATGCACTTTGGTCTTCACACGTGTGATTATTTAATTATTTATAAGTACTCTAACTTCCCTGCTAAACTATAAGCTCTTGAGGAGGGACTTTGCCTGTCCCTCCACTATGTGCCCACAGCAGAGACTGGCACATCACATATCAACAAATCTTTGTTATTATTTGTGATAGAGAGTATATAAATTTTGTTCTGCAACTTTTATATTATGCATTGACAACATTTGAGAACTGATTAGATGTTGTAGAAACAAGGTTACAGATTTTTTTTTCCATTTTCAAACCTGATACTGGTGGCATTGCCTCACTGTTTTTTTATGAAATGTCCCCTGAAGAAGAGCCCAGGGGGTTCAGAAAATAGAGCCTTCTACCCCCGAGATCTATCCTCTACAGTTAATCAATTCAGAAGTCCTGGCTTAATTTTCCACACTGGAAGATGGAGGTTGAAATACTTCCCCACCCCGGAAAGTCAAATCCCTTACTGTTCACATTGCGCCAATATCTAGGCTTAGGGGAAGTGGAAAATGCAATTTTGAGCACACTTGGGATTCCCGGGGGTCTCAGGAGGCTGCGCGCATGGAAGCCTAAAGGGAAAAGCTGGCCCCATGGACACTGCCTTCCCGAGCCGGGTCCATGAGATCGCGCATGCCGGTCTAGGAGGTCTAGGCGTCCTTTTTGATACCGTTTTTCAGGTTCTCAGGTCGAGTTTTCTAGCCAGGAATGGACCCCAGGCTGAAGAGGCAGCACTGAGTCCCAGACACTAGACCACCATGGGATGGTGTCACATGGAGTCGCAGAAGGAACTTCGCTGACGCTCAGGCAAGCAAGCAAAAGGAAGCAAATTTGTTTAGAGAAAGAAAAAAGTATATTAGAGAGAAAAGGAAAAGAGTAAAGTGGGACTCCCGGGCCAGTGGAACCAGGGAGGGGCAAGGAAGCCCCAAGTTTACAGATCTTTGCAAAAAAGATCATAAATGAACGATTCAGTTGTGGTAGTTGAACTATTTTTGCAAGAATTTTAAAAAGAATGCTTTCCATTTAATTTTGATCCAAATGATATGCTTAATTAGGAGAATTCTTATTAGCAAAAGGAGTTCAAGAAAAATATAAAAAGCATCTGAATTTGTAGTCATTTTTAAGAGAGATTTGCATGGAAACTTTCCCCTAGAGAAATTTGTGCAACATTAATTTTTTTAAAGATTTATTTATTTATGCATGTAAGAGCTGGGATGAAGGCCAGAGGTGGGGGTGGGGGTAGTGAGAGGATTCACCAGAGACAGAGTGGGGAGCAGAATAGGCTGTTTGACTGAAACACACTGCTGAGGGTAGCAGTGGGGGAGACAGGAGTGGTCTGCTGCACCATGTGGGTTAACTAACTCCCTGCCCTGGGATCAAACTCGTGCTGCAGTGGCTCCTGATAGCTTCATAGCGCTGAGATTTAAGCCCTTGCACCATCAGGGAGGACTATGTGTAACATTAATTTTTAATGTAGACACAAAACATTCTTGGCAGGGTGAGCATAAAATTCAAATCAAAACCTTGAGAGGAGTACTTATCATTTTGGAATAATAAATGAACAGAGTTAATAGAAGGAAACATAATGTAGGATAGACAACTTCACTTCCGTTTAAGTGGAATAAACACAGATGAACTCTAAAGTTTTGAGACTCTAATGACTATCATCCTAAAAATCAGGATCCAAAGAAAGAAAAAAACCAGGATAATCCATTAAACTGAATAAAGGGCAACTATATGAGAAATGGGAAAATGGATTATTTCTGCAATCCTTTGATTTCTGTATCCTTCTCCTTAAATGTTATACTATCTCAGAAATTCACATAAGCTGAAAGGCGAATTTACTAAAAGAACATTGAGTAGCTTACAGGAAGGGAATTGAGGTAATGTGGATAGCCAGAACAACACCAAGTCAGTCCTGAAATGACCTGGTAAGGGAAACATCATGATTGCAGTGGATGCTGGACACCACCCAGTGATTGCTACTATTGCCCCACCAGACCCTGGGTCTCATAGGTCCAAGTGGGATGAATTCTACTTATATGTAACTAATTTGATATTCAAAGTCCTATATAAGAGTATCCAGTCGACCAACCTAGATCACATTCCCTCACCCTAGTTTTGCTGTGAGGAGAGATAAAGAAGGGTAGAAGACAAATATCTGGGTTTTCTGGTCCCTGTAGAAAAGAAATTATTCCACCCACAAAAACTCCTAAGTGGAGAATTCCCAGTGTAAAGATGGTAGGGCAAGTGGCCTCCCTGGTGGTGCAAGGGATTAAAGCCTCAGCACTATGAAGTTATCACCAGCTACTGCAGCATGAGTTCTTTTTTTTTTTTAAGATTTATTTATGCATACAAGCTGGGGTACAGGCCAGAGGCGTGGGGCGGTGAGAGGGTTCACCAGAGACAGAGTGGGGAGCAGAACAGGCAGATCGATGGAAATACACTGCTCTGGGGAGCAGCAGGCAAGGCAAGAGAGGTCTGCCGCACCATGTGGGAATCTCCCCGGCCAGCCATCAAACTCGTGTAGCCACTGCTGACAGCTCCACCTCGCAGTGCCTAACCGCTGAGCCACTGGGGAGGCCCTACAGCATGCGTTCTATCCCCAGCCAGGGAGTGGACCCTCATGGCGCAGCAGACCTCTCCTGTCTTGCCCGCTGCTCCCCCCAGCACTGTGTTTCAGTCAATCTGCCTGTTCTGCTCCCCACCCTGTGTCTGGTGAATCCTCTTACCACCCACCACCCACACCTCTAGACTACAACCCAGCTTGCGAATGCATAAATAAATATTTTTTTTAAAAGATGGTAAAGCAAGATGCTGGGCAGCCAAAAAAAATATGTATTTACTAAATATGTACATCTTTGAGGAGGGATATGTGGTGATATATAAGAGAATCTTGCCCTATCCGATAGCCTCGATTGCATCCTTTCTACAACAGGCAATAGGTTGCAAAGTTACCAATCACTTGTTTTAAACATACCTACACACACACACACACACACACACACACACACACACACACACACACAGATCTACTGACTTTTTTTTTAAGTTTACTTTCCTGTTAAGAATTGAAAACTTTTGTTTCAGATTAAAGAAAATGGTAGCATATTCATTAAACTGCAAACAACACATTCCCTAAACTCAGAGGATGAATTTGATAATAATAATGTATTTTGATAAAGAAATTATAATTGAGAGAAGACAAATTCAGTCTTGAGGAAAGCCATATCAGATCCTATTTAAAGGAACTCTTGTATAGCCTCTTGCTGAATAGGGAGAGCTATTTTGAGGCATTTTTCTCCTCTTTATATTGATTCCTGAATGAACCCTTGTGCTCCTTTTATTTTATCTGGTATTTGTAAATCAAGAGCATTAGGAAAAACTGTCTACCTCTGAACTCAGTTTCACATTTAGTCTTGTATAGTCATCTGTTTATATGACAATTACTCATTTGGGATTACTGATAAATATTATGTCTGTACTGTTGCTGCTTTAGATTACTAATTCCTTGGAAGTCAGAAGCCCTGTCCAAGTAATCATTTTTAACACCAAACATTGGTCATTATATGTAAGGTTTTAATGCTGTTTTTCAACAGAATAATAATAATAATAATACTTTACCTGGCTATGGCAAATAAAATTGTTCTGCATATAAAGCAGGGTTGACAGACCTCAGTTGGGGGAGACAAATACAGTCAGTCATGGGCCTCCCCGGTGGCGCAGCGGTTAAGCGCTGCGCTATGGAGCTGTCGGCAGCGGTGACACGAGTTCGACGCCCGGCCAGGGAGAATCCCACATGGCGTGGCAGACCTCTCCTGCCTCGCCTGCTGCTCCCCTCAGCAGTGTATTTCTGATCTGCCTGTTCTCTGCTCCCCACTCTGTCTCTGGTAAACCCTCTCGCCGCCCAACACCTCTGGCCTGTACCCCAGCTTGCATGTATAAATAAAAAATAAATCTTTAAAAAAAAAATACAGTCAGTCATATTTTTGTGTCTGTTTTTGTAACTAAAGTTTTATTGGAATACAGTTATGTGCATTTGTTTACATATTATCTATAGCTGCCCTCTGCTATAATGACAGAATTAGTTGTGACAGACCATACAGCCTACAGAAGTGAAAGTAGTTACTATTTGACTGCTTCTCAAAAAAGCTTTCTGATCACTGATCTATAGCAGTGGTTCTCACCTCATATGACAAGATGGAATTACCTGTAAAATCAGAAAAAGGTAGAGTTCACTGATCCCACACTAACACATCAGATTAGGATTTAGGGCCAGAGCTGAAGCTACATAGTTTTGAAAAGTTTCCACCTAGTCTAATTTTAATAACTTTCATTCATTGAGTGTCTAGTTGATGTCAGGAATTGTATTAAATGGTCTGCATGTTTTTTCCCTTTTTAATCTTCATAAAAACCATCTGAAGGACCTTTTGCAATCCTTACTCTACAGTAAAGGAAATCGGAGCTCTCTAAAGTTAACTTACACAAGCTCACACAGTGGTGGAGCAATGTTTGCATTAGATCTTTCTGCCCGTCCAAGATTGACAATGGAAGAAAAATATACAGATGGCCAAAGACTCTGTGATCCTCTGAGGTTTGCTTTTCCATTGTGGAAGTTGCAGGTATTTCCCATTACCCATGCTATTCGATAGTGCGTGAAAATGACCAGCCTAAGTATGATTGCAGAACTCTTCCATTGATAGAAGGTGACATAGCTGGAAAAAGATTAGAACATTCAAATAAGACTTTATTCAAACCCAGAGCATAACAAAAAGGAAATAAACCCATGGAATAATATGGAGCTGGATATTCGTTTTCAGTGAGGAATCTACATTGGCTATCTTCCTAGATGGTTAATGATTTGCCTCAAAAGGGCAGGATACATTTTTAATCCCTAACCTCTTAGAACATCATAAAGAACTCCAAAGACTCCCCACAAGTTGAAATCCTAGATAATAAGGCATGGAGCAAATGCAACTTTCCTCTCCATCTTGCTTAACTCATAGAAATCATTCTGGTTTCCTGAATGATTTACACCCGAATATCCAACTTTCTCCTAACCAGCCACTCATGACACAATAAATCTAATATTGCCCAAGAGATAGTGAATGTATATTTGTTTTGAGGATATCATTTGGTTTCAAAATGTATTTTACCTCGTATATCTATCATTGCTTATTTAGCAGATGGAGCTCTAAATGAGGTTAAAATTATTACCTATATAAACAAAGATAAATCATTTTATAGTAATCTTGAGTCTATATAATTTCTGGTATCTGTTTCCTGATAACTTTCATTGTGGTGTGACTCAGACAATTTTAGGTGAGCAGTTCTTAAAATTCTAGTATCCTATTTGTTGTTGCTAATTTATACCCTCCAAAGCATTGATCTTTATGATGCAAGGAATAATTAGAAAAGGGAAAGCTGCAGGTATATTTGAATAGATTTAAAATTCTGCTTTTGCCAAACAAAAGGGCAAGAAAAAGACAAAACAAGCAAGCTGGCCATATATCTAAAGCATAGAGCAAGGGCGGGGGAGGGATCAAAGAGAGGGATCAAAACAGGAAGAGCACAAGCAAATAAATATGGTGATGGTTTAGGGTGATATGGTGGCAGAAGAACTATGGGGACTATACCTGAGGGGAGAAAGCAGTTACTGTAGAAGAATGATCAATGATACAAGAAAATAAAAAGAAATAAAATAAAATTCTGATTTTAAAAGGGTGCCTTCAGTTCATAAGTATGATATTTTTAAAGCAAGCATTTATTATTATCATGGGCTTAATTGTGTTCCCTGTCCTTCCAAATTTTCTATGTTAAAATCCTAATCCCTGTTACCTCAGAATTCTACTGAATCTAGAGCGAGGGCCTAAAAGCGGTAATTAAAGTAAAATGGGAGCATACAGGTAGGCCTAAATCCAATATGCCTCTTGTCCATGTGAGAAGAGGGGATTAGGACATAGACAGGCAAAGTGTGAAGACCATGTGAAGAAATGAGAGAATATGGTCATTGACAAGCTAAGTAGAGGGGCCTTAGAAGAAACAAACCTGCCTATAGCTAGACTTGGACTTCTTGCCTCCAGAATTATGAGAAAATTTCCAATGTTTAAATCACCCTATCTGTGGTATTTGTTATGGCAGCCCTGCAAACTAATACAATAATGAAAAACCAACAATATTCCAGGGAATTTTGCCCTGTGAAAAGTATAGTGCTTTCTCTTACAACATTGGTTAAAGTAGTGGCTAGCATGGATCTCTTGACTGAAAATTGTCTTATGTCTCTTTTGTAAAAGGGGGTCCTGTTTTCTATCACCCTAGGATAAGTGTCAGGAGGTCAGTTAAAGTTCAGACTTGTTCAATGCTGGACAGGAGGCCTTTATGGAATGTAGGCTAGTTTGGAAGCAATTTCATGTAGGACTCAGAAAAATCATTCTATTTAGCTCTTTTGGAATCAAGTATACAAGGACCTTGTTTCAGAAATACCAGAACTAAATACCCAGAAATACTGGATTATACCTGCTTTGGATTGTTACCCTAAATCTAAGGCAAATCCATAGGCCTTGTTTGCAAACGCTGACTTGGGCCTGGTGTGGAACTGGGCTTTAAAGAGAAGTAAGTTCAAAAACTATTGGTTTTTTCATGTTTCCTTACTGGAATTGCTTGGGACTTCTGTTTCTTATGTATTTCCTAGAGATTTATTTTAATGAACACTTGTCACTTGTAATAAGAGTGTGGATGGGGGGAAAATCTATGTATAGGGAGGGCAGGGAGGTTGGAGAAGATTCCATTGGATTACCACCCTTAACCATCTAAATCAGTTCAGAAAATCCAAGTGACTCAGTTCTTCCCAGCACTTCCTATTTTGCTCAGGTGCTCCTGATGTCATTCCTTTCCTCTATATAAATGATTTGCACTGGAGAGGTCTCAAGTCCCAGTTACACTTTAGCCAGGTTTTTAGATAATCAAAACCCGATTCTCACACTCTGTAAATTCCCAATCTTTATCCTTCCTCATCCCCACCCTGAATTGATAGCTAGTTGTATTTTGTTTCTGAATACACTTCTAATATCATACAAAGTATTGCCACCTGTCAAAAGGCAGATTCTGTGCACTAGATAAAAAATTCCTACTATGTCTTCCTTTTAACTTTTGTAGAATTTTATATTTTCTAAGCAATAATCATTAAGCTACTTTATACTCTGGTTGTTTATATGCACATTTTATTGTATTTCTCCTAATTGTTAAATTTTATTAAGATTGGGACACGTGATTCATTCATCTTTGTATTTTCTCCTCCCTTCTAACTCCCTCCTCAGTAACATGATGTTTATCTATCTATAAACAGGGAATGGGTAGATAGGAGATCTATCCAAACTTTCTTGGTCTCTGCTTCATTTGTTGAAATAAATTATAGCTAAGATCTCTTCTAGCATTAAAGTGACAGTGTTTGAGGTTGACAATTATAAATTCCAGAGCAATTTTTAACCATGCAGTATCTTTCAAGAAAAAAAATCACTTAGTATAAACTAAATAGCCTGGTTTATTCTCAAAAAAAAATGAAAGGAATAACTATAGAGTCATCAAAAAATACATTGAAAAAATTCACAAGGCATTATTCTAACTGACTTGCATGTGATCTAAAAATAGCACTAAATTTTTAAGGGTTTATGCTAACAGTTAAAATGTATTTTGATGACATCATCTTTACTTGACTGATCAAGAAACTAAATGTTATGACATATACATAAGATAAATTTTTAAAAAGTTTTTGAATACTTGTCGTATGCCATGTACTGTATGCCTTAAGTCTTTTACATGAAATGACTCATTTAATTTTCTTTTTTTTTAAGATTTATTTATTTATGCATACAAAAGCTGGGGTGTAGGCCAGAGATGTGGGAGGGTAGGTGGTGAGAGGATTCACCAGAGACAGAGTGGGGAGCAGAACAGGCAGACTGACTGAAATACACTGCTGAGGGGAGCAGCAGGCCAGACAGGAGAGGTCTGCTGTGCTGTGTGGGAAACTCCCTGGCTTGGGATTGAACTCATGCTGCAGTGGCTGCAGTTAGCTTCATAGTGCTGAGACTCAACCCCTTGCACAACCAGGGAGGCCCGATTCATTTAATTGTCTTAGTTTATCAGTGGTGGAAGCCAGGGCAGAGTCTACATTTTTAGGCATTCTATATCAGAATAAATAATAAAATACGAAATAAAATTGTTTAAATTTCACTAAAGCTACAAAATAGTGATTCTTAAGCACAAATGGTTATAAGGCATTTGTTTTTCTTTAGTAATTCCTTCTTAATGTGTTTTAGGAGTTTAGAAGTTTAAAAGAGATAGCCTACAGAATGGGAGAAAATATTTGCACACCATACAACTGATAAGGGACTGATATCAAAGATCTATAAAGAGCTTGCACAACTCAACAAAAACAACCGAGTCAAAAAAATGGGGAGAAGAGCTAAAAAGACACTTCTCCAAAAGAGAAATGCAAATGGCCAACAGTCATATGAAAGAATATTTAACAACACTTATTATCAGGGAAATGCAAATCAACACCACAATGAGATACAATCTCACATGGGTGTGAATAGCCCATATTAAAAAACTTGAAACAACAAATTCTGGTGAGGATGTGGAGAAAAAGGAACACTTTTGTACTGCTGGGAATGCAAATTGCTCCAGCTACTATGGAAAGCTGTATGGAGGATCCTCAAAACACT
This sequence comes from Scalopus aquaticus, assembly GCA_004024925.1. Taxonomy (NCBI): domain Eukaryota; kingdom Metazoa; phylum Chordata; class Mammalia; order Eulipotyphla; family Talpidae; genus Scalopus; species Scalopus aquaticus. Next base: position 18,802 of record PVIJ01015043.1, read on the forward strand.
AAAAATGGATCTACCTTATGCTCCAGTAATTCCATTAGTAGGAATCTACCCAAAAGACACAAAAACACTAATTCGAATAGAAACCTGAACTCCTACATTTATTGCAGTGCTATTTACAATAGCTAAGATATGGAACAACCTAAATGCCCCAAAATAGATGAAATCGTCAAGAAGATGCAGTATATATACACGCAATGGAATACTTCTCAACAATACTTTGCAGCAACATGTATGGAGCTAGAAGGGTTATGCTAAGCAAAATAAGTCAGAAGGAAAAAGAAAAATATTAAATGATTTCAATTATAGAACATAGGAAAACTGAACAAAGGGTCAGGAAAAAGACAAAACTTGCAAGTTGACCATAAATTTGAGGCAAACAGCAAGGGAGAGAGAGGGGTCAAAAGAGGAGAGGCAAGAGCACCAGCAACTATGATCATGGATCACAGGTGCTATGGTAATGCAGTAACTGCAGGAACTACATCTGAAGGTAGAACAATGATGTAAGAAACTTTAATAAATAACAGTAATTCTTTAAAAAGAGTTCGGAAGTTTAAATATATGTAATTAAAGTTTCAACATAAATATGTTACTTAATTTTACTCAAGTTGACTCTCAAACCTTGAAAACGTTACTATTTCACAATAATAGCAAAGGCATAAAAAATAGGGGGAAAAGAGCTTAATTTACTAGCTGAAGTTCTTACAGGGTTTTGAATTGGGGGGAAAAATCCAGAATCTGTAATTTTTTTCTTGCTGAATAACCATATTATCTTTCTTCTAAATAGACTCAGTCTGAAGGGACAAAGTATTCTATCTTACATGCCTTGCCTAACTGGGGAAGTAACAGCATATAAATGACTTTTCATGGATTAGTTTGTATTGTAAATACTTAAAAGTTTTCTTCAAAGCTGCTCTTCTTTCACTACCAAATGTTTCTGTTTAATTATAACATTAAAATAAAAATCTGAGAGGCTCCTCCTTTTTAAATATTTTTAATTTGAATATTGATGAAAGAAAATAAATTTCACATTTAAAAAATCATATTTTATAAGGTAACTTTGAAGGGGCTTTACCAACTGAGGTATAGCTATTAATAGTTCAAAGGAATTAGATTATCTAGGTTGCTTGTAATGGAAGTTAGGTTACATGCTTCACCTAAACAGGGAAATTGGCATGTTTGCCTAGCAACAGCAGCTAAAACTTTCTGTTGTGGAAGGTTCCCTAGGAGTGAGAAGGGAGGAGGAGGAAAAGCAGGAGAAACAGATTAATCTGTTTTTCCTAGTAGGAGACTGAGGGAAAGGCTATCCAAGAGATAGTCTTTAGGTTAGAACTTGCTAACCTAATTCCTCTGTGGTAGCAAGAAATTTGCTGGTTGTGTGGCTGCAGTGTTTAGTAGACTGAAGAGGTTACAGATTTAGCTTGTTCCAAAGGGTGTAAATTTAAAGAAATAGAAAGACATTAATAGGTCTTTTGAAAAAGAAGCTGAAATCTGAGCAGCAGGAGATTTTCATAAATAAAAAGAACTCTTCCCTGCTCAGACTTTAAGGTATGTGATATGTTTTACAGATAATATAAAAATACTATCAGTTATAGTGAATTAATTTATCAAGTTTAAATTTACCAAGTTAAAGACAGAAACTTCTTTAAATATAATTTTTTTTTTTGGTATAGATGGCAGGATGCAGTGACGGAAGGACAGGAAAGAATAATCTCTGCTGTTTTAATCAAGACTTGAATAAAGGGGATACTGTAGAAGTGTATTAACTGTATGTTTATTTGAGGGCCATCTCTCCCCTCTATTCTAAACGATTTATTTTGAAATCAGGACTGTATATATGATTATATAATACGAAAAGAAACCATTCTCTTCTTAGAAGCAAGGGTTTGGCTAAACTGAACTGTCTTGAAGGGGTCTGGTGAATTGGCATTTTTTCCTTAAGGGAGAAGAAACTTTCAATAGTCACAATGCTAGCTTTTAGCTCCGGGAGCTCTTGTACGGGTCAAATCCTTCCCTCTCTTACCCCTCCTCTGCAGTTTGCTCTCTGTCGCAACCTAGACCCCCATATTGTCTTGACAAGGTCACTCTATGGGGGGAGCCTTCAAAGAAGTGTTCCCAAAGTCAGGATGCGATATTTCTTCTCCTTTGTATTCACAGTGAGTGTCCAGGCCTTTGGCCTTAGAGCATCGGGAGGCTGAATTCTTTTGGGTTTCTCTGAGAGAGGGGTGACTAGGGCAAAGCTGGTGTGACCCAGCACCTCGACAATCCAGAAGAACAAATTGAGGTGGAGGGGGGGCAGTAAGGGGGTGCGATAAAAACAAAAGTAGAGAAACAAGAGTTAACAAAACTAAGGGGGTAGAGGTGGTGCAGGATTCGATGGAAATGCCTGAAATTTTCTAATTCACCCCCACTACCCATCTGGCCACCTGCCCGCTAGGTGCAGAGGCGCTAGTGGGGGTTGGGCTAGGCCGATGGCTAGACCAGTATTTCGGCTCAGGGCGTGGGTGTGCCCCGGGTCCAGGCAGAAAGCGTCGCCAGTCTCCCTCGGGCGTTGGTGACGGGTGACTCAGAGCTCCCCTCCCTGCGCTCGCCCCGCCCTCCCCTCCCCACCACTTGCCACGCCCCCGGGAGGAGGGACCTGGCCCTCGTCTCCGCCCCAGTCTCGGGGCGGGCCAGATCCTGAGGAAGAGGAAGGGGACGAGGACAACGAGCGACCGGGCGGCGGCGGCGGCGGCGGCGAAGGAGGAGGAGGAGGAGGAGGAGGAAGAGGAGGCAGACCAACAAGATGGCCCCTGCTGCAGGAGCAGCCTCAGCAGCAGCAGGTGGGAGGCCGGAGGCGGCGCTGGCGGTGGCGGCGGCGGCCGTGGCCCGGTGGCCTGGGACAGAGTCAGAATCGACGGTGGCAGCAGCGGCGGCGGCGGCTGCCGCGGCGGCGGCGACGGCCGCGGGTACCCGGAGCTGAGAGGAGCTGCTGCTCGGACCAGCGCGGTGAGCGAGTCAGCGGCGGCGGCGTGGGGAGTCGGGCGGCGGCGCGGCGGCCGGGCCTCTGTTGGGAACAATAGGCAGCCGCGGCAGGGAAGGGGCTTGTCTTCGCCCGCCCTGCGCTCCTCGGCGGCAGCGGCCGCTCCCCCGGCCTCCGGCCCGGCCCGGGGCCGGCCGAGAGGCTTGTCAGTGGCCAGCGTCCTTTAGGCCTCAGGCTTCCGCGTGCCGCCTGGAGGGCCTGTCCCAGCGGGTAGGCCGTGGGGAGGTGCGGACGCCGCCCCGGACCCGAGGGGGGCGGGGGCTGGGGGTGGTCTTCGACCCGACGGAAGGGGGCCCCCAAGGCCGCCCAACTCCTCTGTTACTTCGGGGCGCTCGGCAGGGAAGAGAGTGCGCACGGGAAACCCTTTTTTGGACCCCCCCCCCTCCCCCAGCTGGTGGGGGTGGGGGTGGGGGAGGTGACGGCGTCTGTAAACAGGCGCCGCCTCTGCCTCCCTTGCACCTCGGGGCAGCTCCTTGCCCTAACCCCTTAAAACCCTCCCTTCCTCGGCTCTTGGGTTTTAAGTTGTCTGTTTGTCCGGGACTCCTGGAAATAGACTCCTTTCTTCCTGCTAGCAACAGGGAAATTGAGTATGTAGGTGACTTTAAAAATTTTTTTAAGTGCAACAACAACAAAATCTATGCACGATGAAATACGGTCAGTGAGGGATGGAGAAAGATGGAGTGCCAAGGGATGTTCCTCTTTAAACATCTCTAGGTATCTGTTCTCTCTAAACACCAATTATGCCCACATCCAGAGTGAGCGTGAAACAAGGGATGTTTTGGAGTAGTAATATAACTCTTGACCTCCCAGAATAGTCCATGTTACTGGAAACAAAGCCACTTACTGACAACTCGAAGACAAATTGTAATGTTTGAATAGAACTTTTCCCCAAACGAGCCGTTTTTTGAATTATTAATGTGCCGCATAAGAAACATTAACTTACATAAAATGGGCCAAATGAAGTATTTTTTCAGACAGAAAGTGAAGATAAAGTGGTTCATCTCCAGGCCAGAACTCCTTGTGTCATATCTCATGTTCTAATGTAGCCTTTCAGTAATTTGTCATAAAATTATTCACCAGTCTTTTCCACTGAGTTAGACATTTGATTTCTAAAGCATATTTTGAGAGATTTCTTTACTTCTTGGCATTTTTCAAACATTAGAAACAACTGTAGTTTTGAATGTTTAGGCTCATCAGGACACTCTTCTTAGTTGTATTTGCTTTGTGCTGGTAGTGTCAGTTTCACAGTAGACTATATAAACATTTTTTCAAGGCTCTTGCCACATCCTTTTCCAAGTGAGGGGGAAAATGATTCAAGTTATTTGTCCAGATTTTAACTGGGTGTGTAGAAATTTATATTAAAATTGTTTGGATGCAGCCAAACAATTGGATGCTTTGCACTTATTTGCATGGTTCATCTAGTTTGTGTTCTTAAAAGGAACTTTGACTTATGCAGAGAAAATACTAGTTAATATCTTTCAACCATTTTTAGGATGAATTTCTAATGAGAATTGTCCATATCAATGGTAATTCTAAGCATTTTCAGATTAGATGAGATTTAAATGAGAGGTACTAATTTTTAGTTAACTGTACAGAGACTGGCCTTTGAATGTGGAGGTTCAGCTGTGTTGATTGGGATTGAAATATAGTGGATGAATATAAATAATGACTTTCATTTTATGCCTTACATAAATAATGTGGATGTTTTGACTTTTTTATTTTATTTTTTTATATATGTTTTGACTTTTTTAATGGTGGGGAAAGAACAGTTTTCACATAGCTCCCGCTAAGGTGAATTTTCTTTAGAGTTTGCAAGTTTGTGCTTTTTTTAATGTGGACTTTTGTTAGAGCTGTGTAAAATCTAAGTCTATATTGTAACAATGGTAAATTTATCTGTGGCCCAAAATCTGTTAGAACATTTGTAATAACATAGGAGTTTGTAAATTGTAAGCAGTTAGTGTGCATTGTTATAGAAAAAGTCTCTTGTGTGAAGGACTAATTTTTCTCATAATTAATATCATTTTCCTGAAAACAAATATTTTTAATGGTTAAAGATTTGTGTTTGAAAAAAAAGAAATGAAATCTGTGTTTGATATTTGGTGTTGACCCAGTAAGTTAGGGGTTTAGCCTGGCTCCCTGTTTCCGTATAGTGTTAAAATCTTTTAGAGAATTCTATTTTTATTTGTGTCAAAACTATTTTAAGATGTGATTACTCAATTGTCATATTCAATATCCATGTTTATTATGATTATTTTAGTTCAGATTTTCTTAAATCTTAAGATTTCTTAAGTAATGTTAGTATTTCTTAAGCAATATTTCCTTCTAAGAGGTTTTAGGAACATATGTTAAGAATTAGATTTGCATTTTCTTAGTAATATTAAAAATTAATGTTTGAATCATTTAAAGGGTTTTGAAAGAATTTTTTTGTACATAAAAATTTAAAAATTACAGTTTTCACACATTTGTTAAAAGCATTTAAAAAAATCTCATTTAATCCTGGTGATGCTGTAATGTTGGTGGTATTGTGATTTTATATATGAAGAATCTGAGGCTAGGAGAAGCTAAGAAATTAGCAAAAAGGCCACATAATTAATAGGTAAAAGAGCTTACTCAAACCCAGGTCTTATGACACAAATGAAATGCTTTATATTACTGCTGCCATATGTCTCAAGTTAAGCTTTGCAGCATCTCCTGTGTTGACAGATGCCTTGTTTTGACCCTGAACTATGTTTTGTGATACTGACTTGCCTTTAGCCTTAATATCCTTTCTAGTATCGTTATTAGTATCCTACCAAATATTAGCTTATAAGATCAAGGAGGTAAACTTATTTATGTGAATTGTAAAAGAAACTATTTCTGCTTTTTGTGGATCAGAATGTTATAAATATAGAAACGCATCTCCTTTTTAGAACAGATTTATGGTATTGCTAGAATTGCTTCATGGCTTTTATTTGTTATATAAGCAGTTACTAAATTGTGCCTTTGAAATTATGAAAATTTAAGAATGACTTTAGTAACAACATTCATGATAAAGTTGGGACAGCTAACAATTGAAATTTCTTCATTTATAATAATTTTTAAAGCTGTAGAATTCTGTAGCATTTTAAATCTTAAGATCTTGGGGCTTGAAGAGGAAGGGGACTACTAAGTCTCCTTTGTATGTTTTGAAAGTGGTTGGCATCCAAAAAGTGAAGAATAAACTGATAAATGATCCTTGTTTGGTGGACATCTCAGAGCAAGATGTTCCTTGGCGCAGCATATACTGACCTGGTTTACCTCTGGCCCTGTCAGTGCTTTAGGTATTCTTCGAGGTTAGATTGAAATGAATTTAAATTCTCAGATTGGCTAGCATTAAAAAAGTCATAGAAAGATTCTCTTCATTGTCTCTTCCTTTGTCTAATCTTGGAGTCCAGGCTGGATTTGGAGGCTGTGGCATGAGATTAATTTTGCCAGGCATTTATACAAAGGAATTTTTCTCACTCCAAAGTTTCTTAAGGCAGATTCTTTACACTTTCAAGTGTGAAGTTTACTAATCTGATTAATGTTGCCCAAGACAGTTAGCTTTAGTATATTTATTTATATTGATTATTATTCAGATCTGTGCCTGTTTGCTTATATAATCTTGTTTGCTTTTTATATAATATTAATTTAGGTACTTCTTATCAGTTCACATTGTTTACTTGTTTGGTCGTGGTTTGGGAAAAAATTGTAAAAATTTTGAAATAACATGCATAGCGGAACTCTGAAATTGTGTTCTCATAGAGGAATAAATGTTTTAAGTCTCATTTGCATTTTCTTTGAGATTATTTACAAATATATGTTAGAGTAGCACTCTTGATATTTGTTGTTTTAGCAGTGTTTTAAATTGATGTCAGTACCTCTGATTCCTGTGCCTAGTAATTAACTTATAATGCATTTTATCAAAAAAATCTTCAAGAATTAAATAGCATTGGAACATGGCAGCACAATTTTGCAGAGATGTTCTAAAGGGGTCAGTTTTATTTAGATATGTTAACTTAAATTTTTTTTATTGAGGTAAAGTTTGTATGACATAAAATTACACATTTTAAAGTAAACAGTTCAGTGGCATTATATTCGTAATGTACAATCACCATCTCTATATAGTTCCAAAACATTTTTATAGCCCCCTAAGAAAACTATCTACTAAGTCGTGGATAGTTTTAAAACTATCCATTATCCCCATTTCCTCCTCCCCCTAATCCTTGGTAACTACCATCCTATCTATCTCTTTGGATTTAACATAAAATTATTTTGAGCCAAGATTGAAGAAGAATACTGTGTGTAATTGAAATTGATTGAAAAATCTTTGGGATATCGTTAGGAATCAAAAACCATCTCATTGTTTGCATGTTTCTCTAAGTACAGTAGGCATGCTGCCAGGAACTCGAAGAAATGTTGGAAGTCACAGCAACTTGCAATTTTAGTTTTGATTGCTACAGATGAGTTGTACTCAACTCTCAGGTTAATTTTTATTTCCACATTGGGTTGTAAGAGTTAACTAAATTTTAATAATTTAGCAAATTTTATACAACTATCAGGAACTAATACTTAGTCCGTTGCCTACAGTTTCTTTTCTTTTGGTTTTTCTTAATATGTAGAAGAAATTTGGAATATTTTTAATGAGTCAGTTGACTGACTTGATGTTACCTTGGAAAGTGATTGTTAGGAGAAACTTTGATCTTTATGAATCTAGCATTTATTTATGCATTCATGCATGCATACAAGAACTGGGTATAGGCCAGTGGGGGGTGCAGGTGAGAGGATTCACCGGTGACAGAGTGGGGAGCAGAACAGGTGGATCTATTGAAGTACTCTGCTGAAAGGAGCAGGGGGGCCAGACAGAGGTCAGCTGCTCTAAGTGTACGCCTTTTGCCGTGGCTGCTGATCGCTTCATAGTGCTGAGACTTAACCCCTTGCCACCCCCACTATGAATCTAGCTTTATGAGTGTCTTTTAATCCCTTACTGAATACATGTTAGAAATCTTGATCTTGACCTTACACCCTTTGTCCCTATACATGGATACTTATAGAAACAGTGAATTGTGGCTTGATTGAGGGAGGATACAGATTTTCTTTCTGAAAAAGAGTAATAAAGTTGGGCTTTATAAATTTAGAACTATTGCTAAGTTTGAAATTTCAATCTTGGGTTTTGAAAATATTCTTTAAATCTTATCTTATATTCAAAATGCTATTTCCCCTAATTAAGTTAGAATCTTAAGATTTATTATGAGAAATGAAATACAGTTTGTTAGTTGTAGTGGCTTATAGGAAATCTAAGTGGGGAAGAATGTAAATTTTGATACTAATCTCCCTTTTGAGGAAAATTTAATTATAAGAACAACTTAAAAATGTTGAGAAGCACTAAATAAGAATATTTATAACTCAATCTAATAAAATTACTGCTTTTCTTTAATGAAAACATTTCTTTCATGAAAACATCTATAAATATATTTATGTATTTTTACATACCTTATTCATTTTTGTAGTAACACTTGAAGATAGTATACTAAAACTTAATCATAAAATAATACTTTAAATGAGACAATATTTATAGAGATTTATGCTTTAAAATAGGGCTTAGAGAAAATTTGTGAAAGAAACATTGTGATATTTGTCACTTTATGATAGAGTAGCATTTCAGCTTTTGGGTCCCAGTTTAAAATATAAAGTAGGTAAAAACACCTACAATTGTCATAAACTTAATGAATTAAATCATCTTCTCTAAAGCACTGCCTTAAGTGCTCTAAAAAATTAAATTTTTTACATAATTTTTAAAAGTTTGATGATCTGTTCCTAATACCTCAGAAGGTTAAACTGTACAAACCAGATGTGAGGATAAGGTACTATAGATAAGATGGACAAGGGAGGTGTGAGGGGGGTGAAGGAACCACATTAGCTTGGGACCATTTAATTTAGGAACAGGGCGTCCCCGGTGGCGCAGCGGTTAAGCGCTGCGCTGTGGAGCTGTTGGTTAAGCGCTGCGCTGTGGAGCTGTTGGCAGCGGCAACGCGAGTTCGACGCAGGCCGGGAAGAATCCCACATGGCACGGCAGACCTCTCCTGCCTTGCCCACTGCTCCCCTCAGCAGTGTATTTCTGATCTGCCTGTTCTGCTCCCCGCTCCTTCTCTGGTGAACCCTCTCGCCGCCCCACACCTCTGGCCTGTAGCCCTGCTTGTATGTATAAATAAAAAAAAAATAATAAATCTTAAAAAAAATAATTTAGGAACAGTCCCTCTTGAGACTCTGATCTGTGTATTTATTATTAATTTCTTGTATTGTGTTATATAACCTGTTGTTTCTTATTGTGGGAAAATTCAACTATGTTGATAATCTTGGGAATCATAAAATATTTACAGAGTATATTAGAACATAGACTATTTTTTTGTGAAATAGGAAGGAGTTTATTAATATGAACACGTTAATGTTAATAACCCATTATTGCCCTTTTTTGTTTATTTTTTTTATTTTTTAATTTAATTTATATCCTTTACATTATTGAGCATAATCCCTTCTAGCTCCATCCGTATTTCTGAGAATTGCATTAGTTTATCATTTTTGATCGCTGAATAGTACTCCATTGTGTATATATACCACATCTTTTTGATCCAGTCATCTATTTTTGGGCATCTGAGTTGTTTCCATATCTTGCCTATTGTAAATAGTGCTGCATTAAACATAGGTGTGCAGGTATCCTTTTGTATTAATGTTTTTGTGTTCTTTGGGTAGATTCCTAGGAGTGGAATTGTTGAGTTATATGGAAACGCCATTTTTAGTTGTTGGAGAAACTGCCATACAGCTTTCCATAAAGGTTGGACCAGTTTGGGCCTCCCCGGTGGTGCAGCGGTTGGGCGCTGCGCTGTGGAGCTGTCGGCAGCGGCCACGCGAGTTCGACGCCCAGCTGGGGAGACTCCCACATGGTGCAGCAGACCTCTCCTGCCTTGCCCGCTGCTCCCCTCAGCAGTGTATTTCTGATCTGCATGTTCTGTTACCCACTCGGTCTCTGGTGAACCCTCTCGCCGCCCCACACCTCTGGCCTGTACCCCGGCTTGTATGTATAAATAAAAAATCTTTAAAAAAAAAAAATAAAAAGGTTGGACCAGTTTGCATTTCCACCAACAGTATAGGAGCATTCCTTTTTCTCCACGTCCTCACCAACGTTTGTTGTTTTCTGTTTTTTTTTTAATGTGTGCCATTCTTGTTGGTGTAAGGTGGTATCTCATTGTGGTTTTTATTTGCATTTCCCTGATTATGAGGGATGTGGAACATTTTTTATGTAAGTTCTTCTGCCCATTTTTTGACTGGATTTTTTGCTTTGTTTTTGTTGAGTCGTGTGAGTTCTTTGTAGATTTTTGTGATCAGACCCTTGTCTGTCGTATGGAGTGCAAAAATTTTCTCCCAGTCAGTGGGCTTTTTGGTAAATGTCTCTTATTGTACAGAAGCTTTTTAGTTTGATGTAATCCCAGCTGTTTATCTTTTCCTTCACTATTTTTGCTTTGGGGGATGTGTCTTTAAAAATGTTACTAAGATGTATGTCATGTAGTGTTTTGCCTATGTTTTCTTCTTTATATTTTACAGTTTTGTATCTTATGTCCAAGTCTCTTAACCCTTTTTGTATTGGTTTTCGTGCAAGAACATAGACTTTAGAGTCAGATATATCTAGAATCTCATCTTTATCACTTTAGCTTTATTTTTCTTCCTCTCTAAAAACAGAAATGGAAATATCTCCCTTTAAAGATTACAGTTGACCCTTGAACAACGTGCATTTGAACTGTGTGGATCCACTTATGTGGATTCTTTTGTAAACAGGTGATGTAAATGTACAGTATCCATTCAGTACAGAAATGTAAAGGCATTTTCCCTTCTTATGATTTTAGTAACATTTTCTTTTCTTCTGCTTTATTATAAGGATATAGTATACAATTCATATAACATGTAAAATAATGTATTTATCAACTCTTCATGTTATTGGTAAAATTTCCAGTCAAGAGCAGGCTTGTTAAGTTTTGGGGAAGTCAAAGTTATACTCTGATTTTGACCGCCCAGGAGGTTGGTGCCCCAACCCTCCCATTTTTTAAGGGTCAACTGTATTTCTTTTTTTTTTTTTAAAGATTTATTTTTTATTTTTATACATACAAGCTGGGGTACAGGCCAGAGGCGTGGGGCGGCGAGAGGGTCCACCAGAGACAGAGCGGGGAGCAGAACAGGCAGATCAGAAATACACTGCTGAGGGGAGCAGCGGGCGAGGCAGGAGAGGTCTGCCGCACCATGTGGGACTCTCCCCGGCCGGGCATCGAACTCGCGTCGCCGCTGCCGACAGCTCCACAGCGCAGCACCCAACCGCTGCGCCACCTGGGAGGCCCTCAACTGTATTTCTTAATTTAAATGAGATAACATGTTATAATACCTGATATCTAGTATCCATCCCATAAATATTATTTTCCCCCTTAAGTTTAACAAAAATCTGTTTTAGAAATATACCTAGAATATATGAAAAAAATTCTGTAAAATGTTTGTATTCAAAATAAATTTTAATATATACTGTGTGTGTGTGTGTATACACACACACACACACATTTGTAAAAACTTTGTATAGCTTGGGATTAACTCTGTGTGCTTTTGGAGGCAGTGATCAGAAATGAAATGCCTTTCTCATTTTCTTCCCACATCAGTTTTTCATTAATATGCACTGTGCTGCTTAGATCAGCCACCAGCTACATATGACTACTTCAATTAGATATTTGCATAGACTTTATTTTTTAGAAGAGTTTTTAGGTTTATTGAAAAGTTGCATTGAAAGGACAGTTTCCATTTACATCTTTCTAACTGTTACCTCTGTTAACAGCTTGCATTAGTGTGGTGCATTTGCTATAATTGATGAGCCAATATTGATATGTTGTTATTAACTAAAGTCCATAGTTTACATTAGGGTTCACTGTTTGTGTTGTATGGTTCTATGTGTTTTGCAAAAACATAATGCCGTAAATCACCAGTATACAGTAGTATTGTGCAGAATTTAAAATGTCCTGTGTTCCACTGTTTTCTCCATTCCTCTTAATCCCTGGAACTGCTGATCTTTTACTGTTTACATTGTTTTGCCTTTTCCAGATTGTCACATAATTGAATCATCATAAATAGCTTCTTGAAATTGACTTCTTTCACTTAGCACTCTGCATTTAAGTTCTTCATGTCTCTTCTTGCTTAATAGCTCATTTATTTATACTGCTAAATAGTACTCCGTTGTCTGGGTAAATTTAAATTTAATTAAAATTAGGTAATTAAAATTTAATTCCTCAGTTGCATTAAATGCATATCAAGAGCTCAATAGCTATGTGTGGCTAGTGCCTACCATGTTGAAAAAAATGCAGACATAAGACATATTTTGTCACCCTAGGAATTCCCATTGAAGAGGGCTGATTATACAAACTATTCTCCCTAGGACTAGTTCTTGATTTATATTCACTCTCATAGAGAGCTTGTATGTATGTATGAATGTATGTATGTATGTATAATCTCAATTTCCTCAATCTACATTTCAATTCTTTGTTATCCTGTTTTGTTGTTTATATTGTCAGTAACCCTATACTGACTGCAATTTAAAATACTTTACTCCCCCAAAGAGCCATCCATTCCACATGTTCAGTATATTCAGTAAGTATAGTTTCTTAGTTTTCTTTTCAGAACATTATCCATCTTTTATTCCATTCTTTGTTCCTAAAATCTGGGATCATCTTTTTCTTATTTTTCTCTGAACCTTTTGAATATTTATCAAAGATACACAAATTGCACTGATAATACATGGCAGAATTACCATTAGACTCTAGAGTTCCTTATTTTAATTATCTCTTGGAATTCCCACTTTTCCAATTACTTTTGAAGTTACTATCACTTGAAGTTATTGGGAATTATTTAATTATATATATCCTTAATAAATCAAAACTATAGAGGTTATAGATTTAGGGCCTCCCCGGTGGCGCAGCGGTTGAGCGCTGCACTGTGGAGCTGCCGGCCACGAGCGATGCAGGTTCGACGCCCAGCCTGGGAGAATCCCACATGGTGCGGCAGACCTCTCCTGCCTCGCCCGCTGCTCCCCTCAGCAGTGTATTTCTGATCTGCCTGTTCTGCTCCCCATTCTGTCTCTGGTGAACCCTCTCGCCGCCCCGTGCCTCTGGCCTGTACCCCAGCTTGTATACATAAATAAAATTCTTAAAAAAAAAAAAGCTATAGAGGTTATAGATTTAATAAATAGGTGTTATTCATATTTTTAAAACAGTTTGAATCGGAAATGGAGAACTGTAGCTAATTTCTCTATAATTGAATTATGATGGTAAAATAACCCATAACAAAAATCAGTTTCCAGTTACTAATATGAATTAGCTGGTAAAGGTGAATAGAATTTAACTGAGCATTTTTGGGTTGCAGAGTTCTATTGACACTGATTTACATTTGGATTCTATTCAAACTACACTTTGCTCTATAAAACCCAGAATGGTTACCACATGATCTGTCTTCCAAACACATCATGTTTCCAGAGCTTGAAAAAATGGTCTCTTGTTAGTCTCTTTTGCTTTTCCTTTGACATAGCTTTGCCTCTTTATGTTTTTAGTCATTTGCTGAAAGTAGCTAAACTGAATGATCTTGATTTGACCTTTTATACACTAGTTATGTTTACTCAAAAGTATAGTTTTGTGGACACGTTATTGTTAAAGAGTAGTAGTCTACTATATTTAAATACTAAACTTTAAAAAATTGCTGGAATGCTTTCCTATAATTACTGCTTTTTAAAATCCATGTTTTATATGTCAATTTTTACATTAATCACCCCATTGATAGATAGCAGTTTTTTTAATGTTTTGATTAAAACAATCATTTACTTGAATCTAGTCACTCTTTAAATTGATCAAAAACTGGGCCTGCCTGGTGGTGGCTCAGGAGTTAAAGTCTCAGAGTTCCATTCCGGGCCAGGGAGTTAACCTAACCCACATGGCACAGCAGACCTCTCCTGTCTCTCCTTTCACTCCCTTCAGCGGTGTGTTTCAATAGATCCGCCTGTTCTCCCCACTGTCTGGTGAATTCTCTCATCCACACACCTCTGGCTTACACCCAGTTCTTGTATGTATAAATACATAAAAATAAATCTTAAAAAAAATTATCAAAAATTTATAATAAAAATTGCTAGCCTTTCCATAACACATTTAGAAAAATTTAAGTTTTTTGGATTGACTCATCTGATTTTTTCGGAAATGTCATTTTATTAGGTCCACAGTTAGTGAAAAGCATCATAAGTACACATACAAAGGCACAAAAGCCCATTCCAATTTATTCTTTCTACTGTTATAGCAAGAAGATAGTTCTTAGACAAAGAAAACCTTTAGAATAGAAAGTGTAATATTCAAATCTTCTTAAATGCATTTAAGAGTAACTCAGAATACCACAAAACCTAGAACAAACAATATTCTTTGGAGAACATCATAGCATCTATTTCCCTAATGATTGATGTACTTATAAATTAATATGGATTCATTGTACTCAGAGTGTTGAGATACAACTTTAAGCACCTTCCTAGGTAAATAATGACAAAATGGAGAGGAGGAGGAAAACAGGAAGAACAAAAATTCTACCAACAGAATCTTTTATTTGAGAGAGATTTTAGGTTCAACTGTTGACTTTTTTTATCCGTAGCTCTTTCAGGTTTTTTTTTTTTTTTTAAGATTTTTTATTTATTTATACATACAAGCTGGGGTACAGGCCAGAGGCGTGGGGCGGCGAGAGGGTTCACCAGAGACAGAGTGGGGAGCAGAACAGGCAGATCAGAAACACACTGCTGAGGGGAGCAGCGGGCGAGGCAGGAGAGGTCTGCCGCGCCATGTGGAACTCTCCCCGGCCGGGCTTCGAACTCGCATCACGTGCTGCCGGCCCCTCCACAGCGCAGCGCTCAACCGCTGCACCACCAGGGAGGCCCAGCTCTTTCAGTTTTTAAGATAATTTTTAGAGCAGTTTTGGGTTCACAGCAAAATTGAGAGGAAGACACAGATTTCTCATATGTCCTCCCTCTACCTCCCCATAGCAATTATCAATATCTACTACCAGAGTGTTGTATTTATTATAATTGATGAACTTACATTGACACTTAAGTCCTATAAAAATATGAGGCAGGTGGTGATGAAAAATAATACAAGAGATATGTGAGAACCACATCCTAGAGATTTTGTATAACCCTTTAAGCATTTGAAAGTGATCCAGTTAAGGCCCATGGAGGAGGTTTTTGTTGTTGGTTCTTTAAATTGTGATTTTTGTTGTTTGTTTCAATTTAAAGAATACATATACAACTTCCTAGATGAAAATATATGGTGTTTCTAGCACCTAAAAGTTCTTTCTGCTCATTTCCAGATAATATCCTATCACGTCTTAATGTTCTTTCTGACTTAACAGCACCATAGGCTATTTTGCTTCTTAGATGAAATCACATATGTTCTTGCTCCCTCCAAAATTAAGTCTTACAGTAGGTGCTGTTTTGTATCTGCATTTGTTTATTATGATATCAGTGAGATTCGTCCATGTTATACATAACAGTTGATCAGTAATTTTGTATTTGTTATTGCTGATATACTATTGCTGGTTTAATATTCCATTGTGTGAATTTATCAGTTTGTCCAGTGTATTGTTGACAGATTGGGTTATTTCTGGTTTGTTTTCAGCTTCTTATTAATAAAGCTGCTATGGACATTCTTGTATGTTTTTGGTGGGCGTATGATATGTAGTCTTTTCTCTTATAGTAATACCTAGTAGTAGAATTTCGGGGTCATCAGTAGGCTTTTCTTTGACCTAAGTAGATATTGTTAGTTTTCCAAAGTGAGTGTACCAGTTGAAATCTCATCAGCATTGTATGAGGGTTTCACATGTTCTCACCCTCATTACTTGGTATTATCAGTTTTCAGAAGTTTAGCTATTCTGTCAGGTGTGAAGTGATATATCATTGTAATTTTAATTTATAAATTTCCCTCATGATTAATTAATGCTATTCTTAACTCTTATTGGCCATTTGAATATTCTCTTTTATGAAATACCTGTTCAAGACTTTTGTCCCTTTTTATATTGAGTTGTCATAGATGATAAACACAGGTAGAATGACCAGCAGCTGTGAAGAGAATCAAGCACGTTGGAGGCATATATTAGTTAAAAGATTGTTGTGTGATCCAGGTGACAGAGACATGTGCTATATGAGGGCAGGGACTTTATTTCATTCAGGGCTGTATTTTCAGATCCTTGGACACAGTGTGGCACGTAGGTGTTAAGTATTTTTTTGATAGATGAAAACAAACCTCAGTCAAGTAAGTGGAGATGGAAAGGAAACTATACTTGCAAGGAATAATAAAATATTTTGATGGAGGTAAAAGAGGATGGAATCTAGAATGATCACCAGGTATATACATTGATTGCCAGGTGAATAGTGCCGGCACTGAAGAAATAAGGAATTGCTAGTTTGAAAATACAGCTAAATTTAGTTATCATGTGGCCTTGAGTATATTACCTAAGTGCTTCATTTTGCCCATTTCCAAAATTAAGCTGTAATGATATCTAATATGGTCATTGTGAGAATGAGGTAATGCAAGTAAAACATTTAGAATAATGCTTGACAAATGGAATGTATTTCAAAAAATGTTAGAGATAGGAATAAAGAACGATGCCTGTATTTATGGAGCTTACATTTTAGTAGTGGTGTGTATGCACTGTAACAAAATAAGTAAAATACGGTATATTGGATGGTGAGAAGTATAATGGAGAGAAGTTAATCAGAAGAGGACAAGAAGCACGGGTTGTGTGTGACGGTAATGGGATTGGGGCTGAGGGATCAATTTTATGTGAGGTGGTCATGTGAGGCTTCCCTGTGGGAATTCATGTATTAGTGCCTCGGGAAATAGGGAAAAGTTTTAGAGCTGGGGGAAGAGTGGGACAAACTTCATAATTTTTAAAGGAGAAAGCAGAGATTCCTGTTTTTACCAAAGAACACAGTGTAATAGTAGGTTTTTCTATTTATTGTGCAACCCACAGCAGTTAGTTTTATCTCAGTCTTTAATACCCCATCTCCCTGCAACACACAAGCACATATACTATGCATACCAAGCATAAATTTAATGCCTAAAAGACCATCATTTCGTATTTTGGAGAGTGATTCTTTTTTAAAAAAGATTTTTTTTTTTATTTATTTATACATACAAGCTGGGGTACAGGCCAGAGGCGTGGGGCGGCGAGAGGGTTCACCAGAGACAGAGTGGGGAGCAGAAGAGGCAGATCAGAAATACACTGCTGAGGGGAGCAGCGGGCGAGGCAGGAGAGGTCTGCCGCACCATGTGGGATTCTCCTGGCCGGGCATCGAACTCGCGTCGCCGCTGCCGACAGCTCCACAGCGCAGCACTCAACCGCTGCGCCACCGGGGAGGCCCCTAAAAAAGATTTTTTATTTATTTTTGTGTAAAAGAACTAGAGTGTAGGCCAGAGATGTAGGGGGTTGAGAGGACTCACGAGAGACTGAGTAGGGAGCAGTACAGGCAGATATGTTGAAATACACTGCTAAGGGGAGCAGCAGGCGAAGCAAGAGAGGTCTCTTGCGCCATGTGGGTTAGTCCCTGGTAGGAAATTGAACTCAGGCCACAGCAAAGGTGAGCCTTTGCTGAGACTTAATCCCTAGGCCAACAGAGAAGCCTTGGAGAAAGTGTTTTAGGTTTAGTTCTGACGTAGTAACAAATCAATAAGTTCTCTAACAGTAGTTGTTACTTAGAAATCAGCAAAATATCTTTTTTTTTAAGATTTATTTATGCATACAAGCTGGGGTACAGCAAAATATCTTTTTTACAACCTGCATACCTTTTCGAAACCATATGAGATATATTGTAGCTGTAGTTTTCTATTTATGGAGTCAAGGTAACATTTGTTCATCTTGTAAACCCTTACATTGAAAATTTGTCATGATAACAATCTAGAAATAGTATTAAAATGGAAAATGCATCAACACTTTAAAAAATAGTATTATTTTTAAATTATGTGCAGTTGGAAGTCACTGTGACTTTTTTTGGAAAATTGTCCAAATTCTCTCAGACATATTCCGTAAGTAGCAGAGTATTGAAAATGTCCTTAAACCTCGACCAGTAGATTATGTAATAATAATAATTTTATTACTGTTAATATCTTCAGTGCAAAAGATCCATAGGTCAGAGTATTTATGCATATCCAGTCATTGTAAAATAAGTTTATTGGATATGCAGTTTACCTATTCTGAGTACATCTGCCTTTCTTTCTCATTGTTGTTCAGGTCTAGAATCAGTTAAAACTATATGGTAACCATAGAGTGTTGTCACAAAAAGTCTTAAGCTAAAATAGTTCCAGGGTTCCTATACTAAATTTGCTTAATTTAAAGCCATCATGCTCAGATTAAATCTAAAACAGGCATTGTTTAATTTAGGTGTTTGTTTATGGTTGACTAATGAAATCATTATTAAGAACTGTAGTTTAAAAATTACTGGTACTGAAAGTTTAAAGACACTGTATAATAGTGGAAAAAAGTAGTCTTTGAGGTTAGACAAATGTGAGTTTAAATTTTGACTAGAACCACTAAGTTAGCTGAGTTAACTGTTTTCAGTTTACTTCCTTCATCAATAAAGTACAGGTGTTAGCTATCTCAGAGGTTGCTGAAGGATTAAATGAGATGATCTCTTAAGTGCTTGGCACTTATATTGCCCTCGTTTCCCTCCTTGGGGTGAAGGGAAAAAGATTTGAGGACTACATACAGATGATCTTTGAGTAACAAACCACCTCAAAACTTAGTAACGGAAAACAAACCTTTTTTTTTTTTAAGATTGATTTATTTACGCATACAAGCTGGGGTGTAGGCCAGAGGTGTGGGGTGGTGAGAGGATTCACCAGAGACAGAGTGGGGAGCAGAACAGGCAGATTGACCGAAGTACACTGCTGAGGGAAGCAGCCGGCGAGGCAGGAGAGCTCTGCTGCGCCATGTGGGAATCTCCATGGCTGGGTATTGAACTTGTGCTGCGTTGGCTCCGGATAGCTTCATAGTGCTGTGCTTAACCTGTTGCACCACCAGGGAGGCCCCACAAACCATTTTATTTACTTACAATTCTGAGTCAGCAGTTGGGCCTGGGCAGTTTTCCTGCTGGTTTCCACTGAGGAGGACACTCATGCAGCTCTAGTTTTCTTTTCTTTTTTTTTTTTTTTTTAAAGATTTGTTT
>PVIJ01015044.1:0-38076 GCA_004024925.1 Scalopus aquaticus
CTGTTCACAATAGCAAAGGTATGGAAGCAACCCAGATGTCCAAAAATAGATGATTGGATCAAGAAGATGTGGTACATATACACAATGGAATACTATTCAGCATGGAAAGAAGATAAACACATGCAATTTGCAGCGACATGGATGGAATTAGAGGGGATCATACTCAGTGAAAAAAGCCAGAAAGAAAGAGAAAAATATCGAATGGTTTCACTTATAACAGGACTATAGGGAGGCCGGGTGGGAAAGAGACAATCAGTGGCAGTGGGGGGGTGGGGGGAGGGGAGGATAAGGGCACAAAATGGAATAGAAAAGAACACAAGGGACCATGGAGATGGATCATGGGTGAATTGGTGGTGGGCTACCCAAGGGGAATACAAAATATAAAAGACATAAATAACAATAAAAATATATATTTATAAAAAAAACTATGATATAAATGCAATGTTACTTTAATTTTTTAAAAAAAATTGAATTAATCTATGTAGAGTGTGTAAGTTTGGGGAATATAGTAGGGTATATGTCTCTTGAAAACACACACACACACAAACACACACACACAGGCACACACACACATTTCCTTTTAAATTGTCCACCCTGAAAGGGAGGCCCATCAGAGCCCTGGAGCACCAGCAATCAGCGCTTACACAAAGACACGGAGCTGAGAGTGCAAACATGCATGAGGACTGGCACCGAGTCAACATTTAGAAGTGACAGGCTTACTGCCTGGCCAATGTGATTACCAGAAGACACCCCTCAGCTCTGGGCTTGAGGGCATTTCAGCCATGGTTGGAGAAAACTTTGCCACCCAAAGTCACACCTTCTAGGGGCAGCCTGCATCCTAATGACCTAACAATGCAGAAGCACAAAGACCAGCCCCCTCATCCCAGCTCCCCAGATTCTAGAGGTGTCAAATATTGTGAAATAAATTAATCTAGTTAAGTAAAGATTAATTCGATAATTGCACAATGTTTCCTAACCCACATAGACCTATGCCTTTCCTCTCCCATGGACTTTAGAATCACCTGGAAAGCTTCTAAAATATATTGGTATTAGGGCCCCCAGCTTACAGAGATTCTGACCTGACTGGTTTGGGGGTAGGGGAGACCAAGCATGAGTATTTTCTAAAACCTGCCCAAGGTGATTAATGTGCAGCCAATATTACAACCACTGAGAGACAGCACGAAAACAAGCCAGTGAGGAGTGGGGGAAGGAGGTGACCCTGAAATTCATACAGTAAGTCCTCACTTATTAGCAACAGGTTCTTGGAAACTGCAATTTAAACAAAACTACATATAACAAAACCACTTTTATCACAGGGTAACTGACGTAAATTAAAGTTCATATAGAAAGTTTCTGAGCATTAAAAGATCACCAAACTTCTAAATAAAGGCCTAATATTTCTAATATTAGGTAATCAATTTTCAGTCATTCACCTGTTTTCCCTCCTATTTATTCCAGATCAATTTCATGGGTGGCAGGAGCCTATCCCAGCAGATCAGGGCATAGGTCAGGAGCCAACCCTGGACAGGATGACCCTCCGTGTGTGTGCTTGTGCACACTAAGCACATCTACCTCCAGATCCACATACACATACTGGGAAACATACTCTGACTGGGGAAATTTAGTCATGATAATTTACCTAACTTGCACATCTTTGGGATATGGGAGGAACTGTAGTACCTGAAAACAACCCAAAGTTTTGGGGAGAATGGGCAAACTCCACACAGAAGTGACCCAGGCTAGGAATCAACATTTGACCTCAACATTATAACGAATTATGGGCTTCCCTGGTGGTGCAGGGGTTAAATCTTGGCGCTATCAAGCAATTGCCAGCCACTGCAACATGAGTTTGATCCCTGGCCAGGGAGCTTCCCACACAGCTCAGCAGACCTCTCCTGTCTTGCCCACTGCTCCCCTGAGCAGTGTATTTCAATAGATCTGCCTGTTCTGCTCCCCACTCTGTCTCTGGTGAATCCTCTCACCCCCCCAAACGGCTGGCCTATACCCCAGTTGTTGTATGCATAAATAAAATAAATTAAAAAAAACATTATAATGAATTAACTGAAAAATAAGCCCATTATTTGAGGCCTGCTATATGTCTTACATCCCCATTTTCACCTCGTTTAGCATTACTGCTTTATCTCACAAATAGCTTAGGGATGCCAACAGAATTAATTTGTGACTTGTGGGAAGTAGTTATAAATATTAGCTAGATGACTGCTTCAGTGTGATCTACACTGTTTAGCTTGTTTGTTATGCTTCTGTGCTGGTTTTCTGTCAGGCTATTTCAGAGTTCCTTACTTACTTAGGTAACGTATCTCACTTTTGTCTGTCTAGATTTCTGTCTTCCTGCAGCACTGATCTTCGGCAATAAATGTTCCCTCAGTGTATCTTCCTCGCCTCCAACCCTAGGATTTCTGACTTAATAGCTCATCCCATCTCTGTGGGGTAACCCATCAACTAGAATTTGATTGTCCCAAGGATCTATGCAGGCAAGAAAAACAGGAAGAAGGAAGTGCACTTGCTTCCTGTTCTAAGTATATGGTACCATAGACAACTTAGGGGGCTAATTTAATAACCTTCCCAGGAACTGTTCAAATTCAAAAATATTTTTTTATTTGCTTGCAAAGACCCATGTACACATGTACAGACAAAGCTAGTCTTCAAATAAAATTTCATCCCAGGAATAGACTCCATTTGGGATCTCTTTCACTTTCAATTACCTGATTAGAAAATATCTAGTAGGTCGGAATTTCTTGTTCTTCTCTCATTCTGATGAATATTATTAAGAGCTAATAAAAATTCCTTGTGTGAATTCTATGAATGCAGAGGAACTCTTGTACCCCCTTTAAATAAACAACTGAATCACTGAGAGATTTTCAATGAGACAAACTGTTTTCTAGTCTTCTTTACTTATCTGTGACATGAATGCCAAAAATAGTTCCACTGTTGTTTATTCAAATAATTTTTCATAATTTATTGCTATGAGACCAGCAAAATCTAATGTTTGCTATAGCATTTCTTTAAATTACATTTTAAAAGAGATGTTGTGCTCACTGAAATGATATATATTTAGGAACTATTTGAAAATTGGCTATAGCCACAACTAAAAAATCGAGGTTACTTGCAAAATAAACTTATTTTTCCTATGCACATTTGTTGCTGGGTATGAATATTTAGTTATTTATGGCTGATGTGCCAAATGTGTAATTTTTTTTTTTTAGAAAAGATGCTTATTGCCATCTGTCATCTCAATAATGATTTCAAAGACAGAATTTTTAAAAAGAGAAAACGAAGAAGTGAAGAGCTTTAGCAATTGCAAGCCCCAGTTAAACCCTGTTGTAGTTAGCATTCCAGGCCAGCATCCTTCCCCATCTTCTAAGACTATCTATCTCTGTAATGGCTTTTAAATGTTTTAGGTTAAAACATTCGCCTAGCAAAGCTCCAAAGGTCTATTTTTGCTCAGTTTCTTTTTCTTTTTATTTCATTTCATTACAGAATCTTGTATACTGATAAATTATAGTCCTCCACAGAAAATAAAAATACCTACTAATATTTTCTAAGATCTTTTCAAAGTTTCCACTGCTTAAATGTAATATTGTCAAGTAGCTGTATAAGGTAGCCATAGTTTTTAAACTATGGCAATTGTTGTATCTTTTAGAATTAAAACAATATGTATGTGGTACAGAGCAGAATTTTCCCTTGGTAGTGAATGTACATTTCATATACCTGTCTGATCTTCAGTTACAGATTGATTTTATTCTTCTATTCTTCTCATTTTTTATTAGAATATAAACTTTTCAGAGAGACCAATGTAGTTCTTGATAACTCAAAAAAAAGAACAATGAAGTGTTCTATGGTACACTCAGAAAACTGATATAATCTTGTGACTACAGCATGAGTTATTTCTCTAAAGAAAATCATAGACCAGAAGGGGCTATACAATAATCTGGACTTTTGATCTTTTCTAAGCAGTATTTGTGACTACACAAATGAAACCTATACAGAACCTCCCACTGAAAACCAGTTCACTGCAATAATCCTCTTACTCATGCTAATCTTAAATTTCTCTACTATAGTTGACACTCACTGTTCACTTACAAAAGATTTTTATTTATAAAGGGAGTACATTTTAATTGATAAAATTTGTCATAATTTGGACAAAAAAAAAGAATAAAAAGTCACCATCAATTTAATCACCTAATGATCTGGAAAATATTTTACATATATGTAAATATATAGGTACATATGTGACATACTTGAGACTATAATATCAATTCCCTTTTGTAACCCGCATGTGTATCATTTTGATGTATATAATTGTGTATATAAACGTGTATAATTCCTCTCATCAAAATTCTTAAGCATACAACTTTAGTGGATAATTTAAGGCAAATTGATTTATTTTTATTTAAACCATTCTGTTTTTCCATTACAAATAATGCTGCAATCCTATTTGAAAAATATTTAAACTATATGTGATTCTTTTTCAAAAAACATTCCCAGTAGTAAAAATATTACTTATGCCCTACA
Organism: Scalopus aquaticus; assembly: GCA_004024925.1. Taxonomy (NCBI): domain Eukaryota; kingdom Metazoa; phylum Chordata; class Mammalia; order Eulipotyphla; family Talpidae; genus Scalopus; species Scalopus aquaticus. The sequence continues at coordinate 4,534 of PVIJ01015044.1, forward strand.
AAGTTATTTTTGAATTAATGAAAAATCATGATGGTTACAATTAAATTTATTTTTAAAAATTGAAAATTATAGAATAATTTAAGCACATGAAGCATAGAAAGGAAAGCAGTTTACCTTGTGCAAAAAGAACAGGATGAATTTTAAAGCCTCCTCCATTTTTCAACCGTTGAGGCAGCTGTTCAAAATGATAGCTATCAATGTAGAAATAAACTTTCAGAGCTTGTCGACTTCCTTCTGCTTGATATGTAAGAGGAACATCTAAAATGACATTTAATGTTGTATTACTTTCTAAAATCAGGATATGTTACATAGTACCCTTGTTAAACTTTAAAAAGAATACTGAAAATGACTAGAAATGAATACATTAAAAGTAGCCATGCATTTCAAGTTCAGGTTAGGCATATTTACAATGTAATTTTGCCATGGAGATGGATCGGGGGTGAGTTGGTGGTGGGCTACCCAAGGAGAATAGAAAATGTAAAAGACATAAATAACAATAAAAATATATATTTAAAAAAATGTAATTCTGAAAAGTATTGAATCATAATCTCATTAGCTAACACAACACATTTATTACTGTACTGTATATAAAATTCTGTAATAGAAAACTTAGTTATACTTTGACACACCAGATGTCTCACTTATCTAAATGAGAAGTTTAGCTACACATGGTTTGGAATTAGAATCTCCCAGGGCAGCTGTCTCATTCATATTTTAGTCAAAATGAGTCCTTGGGGTTCACTTCTTAAGCAGTGTGTACAAGAAATTGAGTACACAGCAACAATTACCAAAATTAGCTTGAGTTTTGCAATCTCTATTCCCTGAGAACCAGATCAAAAATGTATTATGTCTGTCAATGCCCTATAGCCACTAGAAATTATCTGTCCAAATTCCTTAACTATACTCAAAGATCCTAAATTTAATGACTCAAATAAAAAAAAATCTGTAAACAACCAACTCAAAAAGCTAAAATGGTGCAGAATTTCACAGGGCTGTCATAAATGCTTTTCAGTTTATGATACTTGTCCATGACAATTTCTACTTCATCATACAAGAGGCAAAATCCTCCTTAAAAGCTGTAATAGCTGCATTAACTGGTTAAAAATATGGCCACAATACAGTAAATATTTCATACATGTTCTTGACTTACTATTATTTCTTGAAATAAAAACTATATGAAAGTAGCCCTCAGTGCTTAGGGATCAAAGATTCCAAGTGTCCTTTAAAGTATCTAATTCTGCACATCAACAAAGGAGGCAATGTATTAACATTTGCAAATCTCTCCTACACTATATAAAAATTCTTACTTAATTTTCATTTCTTTTTTTTAAGGTAGACATGAAGAATTTTGGTTTGGAAAAACTAGTGAATAAATTTCTCATTAGAAGCTTTAGAAATTAACCACATTTTAATGAGTGGGAAAGCCTATTTTCCTGGCTTCTAATTTTAAAAAATGCATGAACACTAAAGTAATCACGTATTTTATATATAAATATTTGTGTTTTCTAGTTTATACAATATCTTTTCATACAACATCTTTTGTATGTTTCAGATTGTTCATATATATTTTAATTATTGTTAATTAAATTATTGGCATTAATGTAGCCAATCTCTGTGTTAACAAATTGATAATGTTATCAAAGAGAAAATAATAATGCAGCAGTTGGATTTCCAAAGTGTACAATTAGTAAAGAGGAGAGAGGTTGTGCCAGGAATAAAAGAAGCTGAAAAAAATTTCTAGATGACAGAATGGAGATGTGTCTCAAAGTATCTGGTGTATCTATAGTAGTGAATACTAATGTGAAAGAAAATCTTCCCTTTTATCTGTGGAAATATATCTACTACTATTATAAACAAAGTTCAAGCTTAGGACTATTTAATGATTAAAAGTTTCAAAATGATTACTGCATCAGGAAATGAACCTATAGGGAGATTCAACCTAGAAAGGAGTTTCAAGATGGCATTCCCATCTCTCTACATCTGTCCTTTATTGAATTGGCCAAAGTATTTGAAAGTCTTTGACTAAGAATTTCTTAGTTTCTTTTGCCTGAATTGCTCTTCCTTAACCCTCTGCAGGGTTGGGTCTTCCTCAGATCTCAGTTTCAAAACTACTTCTGCAGAGAAGCCTCACAGGGCAACCTCATCCTCATCCTTTATGTATCTGCTTATTTTGTGCACAGGATTTATCATGGTCCTAAGCTATCTTTGCAATCAAGTCCTTATTTTTTTTCTCCCAAATAGGATGTGAGCACCATGAAGACAGAGATATGTCTGTTTACTCACTATCCAGGCCCAATGACTGATGCATGAGAATTGACTCTGTGTTAATTCCTAGTTAATTACTGTAAAATTACTTGTATGACCATTGAAAGGGGGGAAGATCCACTGTCATTATTTTGTTCTCAAAAAATTTAAAGATTTTTGTACAAAATAAATTTAATCATATAAAACCTAATCAATTAGTTCCTTTATTCCTCCTCCACTAATCACATAACATGAAATGGGAAGTATCTTGTACAGTTCTTAAAGTGAAGTGGATCAAATCGCCCATTTATCTTTTTATTTCTAACTAATTTTTAAATTCAAGGCCAACAGGAACTTTGCTTTATTTAGTCCCCATTATATCCCAGAACGTAGTTCAACATTTAGCAAGTTTTATATAAACTTAATTACTTCTTCAAAGAAAATGAAATATCTTACCCAGACATTTGAATCCTACTTGCTTAGCATACCATATTTTTTTCAGAATCTCATTATCATTTAATGCAAAAGCAAGACTATGAGTAATGCTAAATACAGCTTTTTTAAAAAGCATACAAAGTAATAAAGCGAGGAGTACAGTTTTACATATTTACTGAATAAAATCCTAGACACTTTCAAACACCATTGAACCACATGCATTTAAACTGTGTGGGTATACTTATATTCCAATATTCTTCTAAACAAGGTAACATAAATTTAAGGATCTGATAAATGGACTATAGTACCTTGAATATATTTTCTGTCCCTTATGATTTTCTTAATAATACTTTCCTCTGGCTTGCTCTCTTTATCGCAAGAACACACTACATAATACATATAGGAACAAACTGGGTCAAGATGGAGTTTGATGAATTTCCTTGCTTCACCCCAGGGAGCAAAATTAACCCAGATGGACACTAGATCTAGAGGGTCTGTGGCTTGGGGCAAAACTGGGATACCTATTGGACATCAGTGACCAGCACAGACAGCACCAGAGAGGACAATAAAGAGATTCATGTGTCAATAAACAAGAGGTGGAGGAGAAATACCAGGAGGCAGTGGTCCAGAGCAAGGAGATGCTATATAAGCCAAGGTGCTGCCATTTGTTGGGCAGCCCTGAGTAGGGGAGAACTGAACTGTACAGAGCAAATACTCTTGACTGAGAGGGAACATATGTGGAGGAGTTCGGGTGCTCCCAACAGGCTGAAACAAGTGTTGGTGAGGATGTGGAGAAGAAGGAGTCCTTACTTTCTTTTGGTGGGAATGTAGACTGGTCTAGCATCTATAGGTTTCTCAAAACATTAAAAATAGATCTACCACATGATCCAGTATTTCCACTCTGATTATCTACTGAAAAATGCAAAAACACTAACTTTAAGGAATACATGTACTCCTATGTTTACTGCAGCAGTATTTACAATGGCCATCTGTGAAAACATGGATGGATGGATATGGAGATGATTTATACTAAACAAAGTAACCCAGAAGAAGAAAGACAAATAGTGATGGTTTCACTCACACGTGAATACAAAGAAACAAAATAATGGTCAGAAAGAACCAAACAAAGAACAAATTCTGTAAATTTGACTATAAAATTGAGGATGGAGAGGTGGATGGTGGAGATCAAAGGATGGAGGAGCACAATGGCGGAAGACTGTATTTGCTTTGGTGGTAGGTGTAGTATAGTGACATACATAGGAAGAGGTGTATGTTATAAATACACCATATACACTGTATATGTAGAAATCAATGTTACCTTAACAAAAAAAGTTTTAAATACATATAATTTTCAAAATATGTGCTAACTCACTGTTTGTGTTGTCAGTAAGGCTATCAGTTAATAGTGGACTATTTGTTAAGTTTTGGGGGATTCAAAAGTTCTATGTGGATTTTTGACTATGAAGGGTTATCACCTGTATCCCTAGTGTTAGTCAAAGGTCAACTGTACATTTTTTTATTTAAGTTTCTCAAACCCATTGAGTCAGATAAAGCTAATATTCTCATGTTCACCTATGAGAAAGAAGCCAGAATTTGGACTTAGGTTCCTTGACTTCAAAGTCAATGTTCTATTTATATCTTCATTCTTCCTCTTCTCTGTACTCAGTAAACTCAGTTCTCTTCCAATTCTTTCTAGCCTTAAATCCTACTGTGCCTACTGACACATTCTTTAGCTGAATGAAGATGAGAAATGAAATTTCATCAAGTCAATTTTGCTATATAAATGTTACGTATTTGAGTAAAAGCTTTAAAGGACGCAGAGCTTATACACACAGTCAGAAATATTAGAGCTCTGATTTTATTAAAAATTTTTTGACATAAAAAAGATGCAAAAGGGAGAAATAATCTCTATGATCCCACTTAGATGAAGTATACTTAGCATAGACAAAGTCATATAAACAGAAAGTAGAACGGAGGTTACCAGGGATTGGGAGAGGAAGGGATGGAGAGTTATTGCTTGATGATTATAGAGTACCTGTTTGGGAGGCTAAAGTTTGGGAAATGGATAGGAAAATGGTTGTACAACATTATGAATGTTCTTAATTCTACTCAATTGTAAACTAAAAATCAGTTAAATTATAATTTGGGGGTACATATAGTTTACCAGAGTAGCAATAAATTGACCAGCATAAAAAAATTGATTTATATGCTCAGAAAAAAAGTTTTGGGGTCAAACTAATAGATTGAAAAATACAATTTGAAACTAAATTTTTAAAATTGTAGATTTAAACCATGTATACATTCTATCACTTCTAAAGTGGTCATTATAAATTATTTACTTTAAATATTTGTCTTATTTAAAACAATTTAAACTATCTAATATGTTAGTATCAAAGTTATACTATATGTTATTGTTTGATGACAAAGAAATTCTATAAAACACATAGCTACTTACTAGCAACCAGTGGTTCCTCTTCTGATGGTTTAAAGTAAAAGGAAACTTTTTCCAAATCAAACAGTGCGACCAATGTATCTTCTAGCATGGCTTGTTCATCTGTCTAGAAAGAAAGAAAAACATATGGTATGAGTGTACAGGATAGCATAGAACCAAAATTGAACGGAGCTCAATAAAACATAAATCCAGACCAAAAATAGCTTCCCTCATGTTTTATTTACACACAAACCAAACTGTCAATACTGAATATGGACTGACTGCTTAAAATTCAACTAACAAACCCCCAAAGTCACATTTTTTATATGTTTCCTTTTCTATGGTTCCGTACAACTTTTCAGTCTGTTCTCTAATCACATGAAATTCTAATATTTATTTCATTTATCTTTACAAATGTGTGGGCAAAACGTATAGTGTTTACTTCTTATCTTCTATAATCTCGTAACAGCTGAGAAGCAAAAATATTGCTTTATTTAAAAGCTACAGTACATAACGGTTTTCCTATCTTACAATAAGATAATCTGTGCATTATTCAATTTGCAATTTATCCTAACTGTGATAAAAACAATTTGCAGGTAGGTAATGATTTTTCTTCCCAAAAGCTTAGGGACAAGAATCATGATTTTCACCTCACTTGCTTTATGGGACCTTTATCTAGAATCTTGCAATTATGAGATTCAATTTTTTAAAATCATTTGTCTCATTCTTATAGCATATAATTTCTGCGCTTTTAAGACCCAGACACAGTAACAAGTTCAGGGTATGTCTCAGTATTATTATCCACCTAGTACTAGACTCTGGCCTTCCCATTAGCAGTTTAGAGACGACCTAGAGTCTTTACTAATTTCTTCCTGAAAGAAGAGTTAATGCATCACACACAGTTTCTCTTTTAAAGGTTAAAATTATTATTTAAAAGGAACATTTGTCTTCTTAAGAATGGCAATGATTCTTTTGAATAATAATTTTAACATGATTTGCACAGATTTTTAAAAAGTGGCAGCAAGCTTAGAGCCATACGTATTTTTTGACAGCATTAGTAGAGTGTGAAGCAGGTGGTAAAGAATTCCCATCATGTGAAAAGGAATCACTAAGGCAGCTGAAGATCCTGAAGAAGGGCAGCATAAAAATCAAAATGATAAGAGAACTGTCACCTTTGTACCTTAGTTTAGTACTTAACACAGTGCACAGTACAGAGTAAATGCTGGATAAACGTTTAATACACTTCTGTTTTTTAAAGTCCTTTGAAGAAGCAGAAAAATACCATGAATCTAGAATTGTTAGGACAGGACTGAAGAATCAACATTTTTCCAGCTGAGAGTAAAACACACAGGAAGGAGTGCTCCAAGGAGGCTGGTCTCTGATTCTGCAGTGCTTGGGCAGATGTGGCTAAAGCAACACCCAGTGACCACCCACTGCCTAGAGCCCAAGGACACACAGCAACAGTGCCTGCAGCTCTCAAGAATGTCCTTGCCACCCCTAGGAGGCTTTTATGTTCTTGTTACAGAGGCAGAAACCCTATGGTTGAATTTTTTTTCTTAATAACCTTTGGGTTTCTAAATCAATTTTTTAACCTTAAGGGTCACACAAAATCAATAGAAAAAATGGCTTTCTTGAGATAGAACTCATATAATAAACATCACCCAGCTAAAGTGCACAACTCAGGGGTTTTTAATGCATCCACAGAGTACTGTAACTCTCTCCACCATCTAATTTTAGACTATTTTATCATCCCCAAAAGAAACTTAGTACCCATTAGCATTCACTTGCCATGTCCCTTCTCCCAATCCTCAGCCCCAGGCAACCACTAACCTATTTTCACTCTCAAAATTTGCCCATTGAGCATATTACATAATAATGGAACCAAACAATATGTGGTCTTTTGCAACTGGGGTTATTTCACTTAGACTTAGCATACTGTTTTCAAGGTCCACCTACAATTGCAGTATGTATGGAATTTCATTCCTTTATTTTGCCAAATAATATTCTTTGTAAGGATAAACCTCATTTGTTTTGATAAACCAGTTCATCAGTTCACCGGCATTTGGGTTGTTGCATTATTTTTGCTATTATGAATAAACTTACGAGGAACATCTGCTTAAGTTTTTTGTATAAATACATATTTTTATTTCTGTTGGGTGCTCTGGAGTGCATTTCTGGGTAATATGAAAATTCTGTGTGTAATATTTTAAGGAATTGCCTATTTTCCAAAATGACGGTATTATTGAATATTTTACTGTCATTCCTACCAGCAATGTCTAAGGGTTACAATTTTTTCACATCCTTGTTAGCACTTGTTATTATCTATCTTTTGGATTAAAGCTATCTATACCCCATATGACATAGTTTCTCGCTATGGTTCTGACTTGAATTTTCCCAATGGTTAATGATGTTTATCAACTTTTCATACGTTTCTTGTCTATTTTCTATCTTCTTTGGAGCAATATCTATTCAAACCCTTTGCCTGCTTTTTGAGTTATTTTTTATTGGTCATTTTTAAGGATTTTTTTCCTCTGGATATAAGTCATTTATCAGATACATGATTTAGAAATATTTTCTCCCATTACTTGTGATTTCAAATAGAATTAAACTCAAGTAAAAGTACCAGTATTTGATTAAGCAATGGCAGTTTTAAAGAATAGAAATGAAGCCTCATTCATTCATTCAACAAATACAAAATGCCTACATCGTGTTAGGAAATGAGTTTTCTATCTACATGATGTATATTGATAGACAAAAACTAATATTTATTTTGTTTTTAAACACCTTTCCAAAAAGACCTCATTTAATTTTTTTTCACTAATCAAATCCTTCTTACTGTTGTTTTGGCCCCCACATTAGAAATTGATCCTCTACATGGAGTGCACAGTTTTATTTATCAAATATGTCAAGAAGGTTTTTTTCACATCCACTGTAGATAACTGATGCATAAGTATGGTATACTCTACAGTAATGAAGCCAGTGTTGTTAGGTTTAATGGGTCAAACATGCACAGGAACCAAAATCATTTAACACAGTCAAATTTTAAGTGGAATGTCAATATGGTGTGCAAGTTGTCAGAGCCTGTCTAGCAAGCATGCTCCAGAACATCAGCCTCAGTGGGAGCTTTGCTTTCGTGGCAGGCTGGAAATAAGGAACAGCAGCAGAAAAGACCCTTTTTCCTCTGCTGACCTTTTTCTATCAGTGCTTAGGGATACAAGAATTAGTAACAGATGGAGGCTTTTTCATATTTTAGCAGCTACTGAGAATAAATAAAAATCAGAAAGAAGGAATACTTTCTACATACTTATTGAAAAAATACTTTCATTGGAAAAATATATTCTTATAAAGTAGCTGAATGACTGCTGATACAAAATGAACATTCCACTTCTCATTTGGGAACAATGCATGTTACAGTTGATGAGACAGAGGGAGTCACTGATTCCTTACCAAATTTGGTGACAGAAGTGACTGAAAGTGAAAAAGAACACCTGCATTCGCTATCTGGTCCAGCCACCTTCTGCTGGCTTCCCAAGTTTCCATCTCATTCTCCTTGCTGTTGTCAAACATCTGGTTTAAGGCCGCCATGAGCTGCTCGGAGAAGGCACACACAGTGGCCACAAGACTCTGGCAGAACACCATGTCTCTTCGGAGCTGTGTCTCACTGTCTGTGATCCAGAAGAACAAAAAGACAGCTTTGAACAGTGTCATAGGTGAATTGAAACAATTCATTAAGCATTTACCTTTGCTATTATTTCGTTCTTTCACTAAATTCACACCATGTGAAAAATGTACAGTTGAACTCTACTTATGAGCTTGTTTTAGCAAATATGCTTTATAGGAAACATTAAACACAAAAAAAAATGTTAGAAACATTTAAATAATTTTCTTAACTGACATTGTGACTTTATTTTGCAATCATTAAATTGTTTTATAAAGCAAAAGGACAATTATAAGGTGTCATTATTATTTTTTTCTGATGGAACATAATTTACATTTGTTGCACACTTTCCTGAAGAAAACTCAATAGCTCTGCAAAAACTAATGTCAAATGCACATGGTGAAGAGTATGGCTGTCTAATTGTTTGCAGTAACTAGCACCTCTGCATCTCCTCAATATGCTATTCAACTTCATGAGTTAGAGATGTGTCCAATTCAAAATTTCCTATATTGCTTTCACATAAGCAATGTAGTTAGAGCTTTATAACAAGTTGATTTTTCACTAGAATTCTTAGTCTACAATTGACTGTGTTTTTCAATGACCTAATTTGGGATGTTTACCCAGTGAACAGCCACTCCTGGGCCAGAGTTGGTTCAAATACAAAGATACTGTGCCTCTGAGAACTTATCACAAAAGGGTGACTACTTTGGGTGGTTGGATATATTCAAACTATAAAACACCAAACACTTTGTATATTAAGAAAATCACTGCAGGGCCTCCTTAGTGGCACAACAGGTTAAGTTGCAGCACTATGAAGCTATCCAGAGCCACTGAAGCATGAGTTCAATACCCCGCCAGGGAGCTTCCCAGATGGCACAGCAGACCTCTCCTACCTTGCCTGGTGCTCCCCTCAGCAGTATATTTCAGTAGATCTGCCTGTTCTGCTCCCCACTCTGTCTCTGGTGAATCTTTTCATCCCTCCCACACATCTCTGGCCTCTACCCCAGCTTGTATGCATAAATAACTAAATCTTTAAAAAAAATAAAATAAAAATTAAAAAATCATTGCACTAGAGGAACAACAAAGGCAAAAATAATCAATTTCCAAAAGTGTATTGAACATTTCAAGGGTTCAGAAACTTATGAAATGAAGTACTGTGAATAATAATGTATAGCACAGAAACAAATGCTGCCTTTATTTAGTATTCCTGTCTATTGATAAAAAGGCATAATTGTTGTTTACCAAGAATACTGAACATTGACTTTTAATAAAAACCAAAGGCGTGTATACAAATGTAATTACAGCCAGTTACTTGATTTCACTATTAGTAATGCTACTCTAATAATTTCACTAGGAAAAGGATTAAATATTAAAAATATTTAATTTCATATGAAAATTTATATTTAGTTATATTTTATTATTATACTTTATTTATATATAGGTTGAGCTACATGTACTTGTTGCTTTAGTACGTCCCAATGGTTGACTATGTCAATTCCATATGGTTTGACTGTTAATTTAACAAACAACATGTCAGACATTTCCCTAACACAGTGTACCAACAGAGCAACTATCAAGGAAATAAATTAAGTAGAATAAAAATACATGAGCTCATTCTCTGGCTTCTCGAAATGCCTGGACTTAGCTGGACTTACATGGATAATTCAGATGGGTAGTTCGTCAACCCAAATGTGCGGTTAGAGTACAGACATAAACTAAGTAAGTACACTTATAACAGGACTATAGGGAATCCAAACAGGAGAGAGCCACTCAGTGGGGGAGGGGGAGGATAAGGGCACAAAATGGAGTAGAAAAGGACACAAGGGACCATGGAGATGGGTCATGGGTGAATTGGTGGTGGGTTACCCAATGGGAATACAAAATATAAAAGATATAAATAACAACTAAAAAAAACCTAAGGAAGTCCAAATTGCATTATTATTCCTTGTACATTCTTACTTTGCTTCTCTGTTGTCCTAGCAAAGAGCAGAAAATCTGGGGTTATTTGTTAAAACATACGTCAGTAGCTTTGACAGGAATATTCTCATCTGTGACATGAGAATAATTTCTTAATAAAACTTTAACTGTAAAGAAATTGGTTACGTTGAGAATGGAAAACCAAGGTCTAGAGAAGTAAGGCTCTGATTCCACTGTAGGTATTAAAAGACATCACAAGGGTTAGTGACTTTGCCAAGCTGCATTTGACCTTAAAAAATACATTTAGAATAGATGTTTATTCAACTCTGCTATTATATTCTATATGCATTTTAAGTCAAATTAAAAATTTTGTTCAAGCTCATTATCAAATCAGAACTAATGGCACAAATGTTATATTCATTAAGTGAAACTTTTTTAAAGATTTATTTTATTTATTTATTTATACAAGAACTGGGATGTAGGTCAAAGGTGTGGGGGGGTGGGGTGAGAGTATTCACCAAAGACAGAGTGGGGAGCAGAGTAGGTAGATCCACTGGAATACACTGCTGAGGGGAGCAGCGGGCGAGACAGGAGAGGTCTGCTGCGCCATGCGTGTTAGGTCCCGGCTGAAGTCAGGCAACAGTGGCTTGTGATAGCTTTGTAGCACTAACACTTAACCCCTGTGACACCAGGGAGGCCCTAAATCAAACTTTTAGCACTAAATGTCTTGTCAGAATTAAACATCCCGTCAACCTGAGGGTATGAAAAAGTCCAGTTTGAGGCCTTAACTTCATCTTGCTTACAGTAAAGTGAAAAAATTAGATATGCAAGATGATCTAGGACCACACAACAAATTAAATCATAAGTCAACATATTTTTAAATGAAAACCACTTAATAAATCACTATTACGTCATGTGGTGATTTTCAATTAACACCTTTTTAAAAAATTTTAAACAGAGTAAACGCCTTCTTTGCATGGACTGCAAAAAGCACATCATATATTAAGGCTTTAAAAGTTACAAAGGTAGAACACTCAGAGTGGCATAGAGGGGTCTTAACAACTTATCCTTAACTTAAGCTTCTTAGAGATGTGACTTCCCTCCACTCATCACACACGTCTACAACACTCTAGCAGGATTCTTGTAACAATATAATAAAACAACATATCTGAAACAGTGATTGTACAGGTCTCTCCTCTTTGGGCAAATGGAACTTGCTCAGTGTTCCTTAAACATGAAATGCCCTTTAAGTGCACTTGAATCCATACCTCTAGCTGTGGGTTCACCTCACCAAAAAAAATTTAAATCATTCTTTGATTGAACTAGTGTTCATTAACCTACTGAAAGTCAATAAATTATTGAAATATGATCTTCCTTTATGAAACGTCCCCCCTCCTTCAGGAAGTACTGTGCACGTCCGTCTGTTACGACATGCCTCGGGTGTCCTTCTACTAGAGGCTAATGACACTGTGAGGGTTTGCTAACAAGTTTGTATTCCTCAAAGGACCATTTTTCATAAAGGTCAGAAGAAGTAACATGGACTATGAATTATATTTATGAAATTTAGAGGCATATAATCTCCTTTCAAACCATTCCACCCATTTTATTTATTTAGTTTCATTTCATTACCTTTTTATTGAGGTAACAATGATTTACAACACTATGTATGACTAAGAGGTATAGGATCAAACCTTTAGGTGCATGTTATCACACCACACCCACCACCAATTTTAAACCATATGATCCTAGGTATCAGGCTCCTATATACAAAGCGTGGGTAGTGTACTTTGTAGATTTGTAATAAAGATAAATGAGATAAAGACTTAAAAAAAGTTAGTAAAGTGAAATTAGACATTATTATTGAGATTCTTCTTTACTATAGCAAGTAGACATGGGATCTGGCACCGAGTGGGTGCTCAGTTTTTTTAATGGAGAAGAAACAACATGATAAAGAAGCCAACATATGTTAATTTACAGCTGTTTGAAATTCACAAGTGTTCATCATTAACCAAAACAATTCTCTTTCCTCATTTTTATTAAGAATCACAACTGCTGCTTCCAGCTTTCAGAAAAAGAAGCAGGGAATTCTACCTTTTTTAACGTTTGTTTTCGACAGCTTGTTATTTTTGAAGAGTAAGAATTCTTCTGTAGAAGGAATACAAATGTTGACTTTGTTGCTGTTTTACCTACCAAAAAGGTTCCCCTTTCCTTTCAGTATTTAAGAAACTACTTAAAATCATCTTCTATTAACATGTTTTAAAATCTTAACATTTCCTTTAATTTCAACTGCTTAAAAAGCTCAAATTCCATAGCTAGCTTACTGGTCTAAAAAGACACACAAGTAACACAAGTCATTATTCTGAGATTGTAGAGAACAAAAAGCAAAAGAAACAGAGAAACAAAAAGAGGCAAGAGAGAAATGAGTGAAGAATAACATTTAGCAGACAGTCCACCCTTTCCAAGAGAAGATGACAGTTATGCAGGAGCCAAATATGGAGTAATCTGGCTACTGTTTTACAGGTGACATTCTATATAAAAGAGAAAAAAGAAAAGAGCAATTGAAGTAGAAAAAAGAATTATGACAGAAAGAGAAGAGTGAAACTCTTCTGTTCAAATAATTTGTAAGAACAGCTATTTGAATATTAATAAAGTAATGAATTCTAGATTGGCAAAACTAAGTGTGAATTTCAAAACTTCTACCTACTATTTATGTATTTTCTCAGTAAGGCATCTACTTATATGTCTCATCTTCTATATGTTCAAAAATATGTAGTGAGTAAATATCATTTACTAGGTATTAGCCTGTCTGAATGTTAATTTTTTTACTTTTGAAAGTGTGGAAGCAATGAAATTCTCACAAGTGGTTGTGTGGTTGTGGGGACTCAATGAAGTCTATAAAAATGAGGCATACTGCTGTATTGTTGATCTAAATTAAGAAAAAAAAAGGATATTTTTGTTATTATTTTTACTCAGTCAAAAAGCAAAGCAAAAGTTTGTTTACATTTAAGGCAATAAACTAACCATAAAAATAAATCAACTACAAACAACAAAAGCCCTCTTCTTTAACTTGGCATATTAATTTATTTATAGCTGAAATTTTCTGAGTGTGGATGATTGTTAAAGTGTTCACAAATTCTTCTCCTTCCCCTACCCAGACCCTTCCAGTATGATTTGAACATTGTGATTTCACCCATCTAAAGAAAAATCTATTTCTCCACTTCTTTAATTCAAGGACACCTACATCCTTGTTCATAAACAAAAGATAGTCCAAATTCATAAACTACCATTTGCACAATTAATTTTACCAAACTCTGCTCTTTCTCCTATTTTAATTACATTCTGTATAAACACATGTATGTTTTCATGGTTTGAGCCCTAATTGTGTATTTATAAAAATTATGTAGTCGTTTATATATTAAATTTAGTAATACTTTTTAAGGAAATCTTTTGGCGTCTTTGGAAATATGGGTATCCCATTTCCATCTATTTTTAACAGTTTTAAGGTATTGTCTTCATAACATGAGATTTCTAAGTTCATGGGTCATAATGATTTCAAATAATAAAAATAACAAAAATATTACCTGAATATTCAAGAAGAGCCAGGAGTATCCTACATTTTACCTCTGCAGAGAAAGAAAACATTATAGCTGCTCAGTCTTTTTCTGTCACTAATATCACATTTTAACTGTGTAGTAAAAATAAACTCAATCTTATTATAATGGTTAACAAAAATCCCATTCCTCAACATATTAGTCTTGCCTGTCTGCCTGTATAAGTTCTATCCACCGCTTAAGAGCCTAGAATGTCTTCCAGTTCTGAACTACACGATCCCATGAAACATCATTCAAATCCTGCCGGCCCTGCAGCTTACAAATGTTCCTACTGCTATTATGAATTATGATCTTGATCAACAGACTAGTCACAGGACTTTTCCCTCTTTAGTTATTTAAATTCTTAAAAATCATTCATGTGTGTGTGTGTGTGTGTGTGTGTGTGTGTATGTGTATGTATATGTGTATGTATGTATACCTATATATAAATATAGGTATATATATAGGTATATAGGTATAGGTATATATAGGTATGTATATAGGTGTGTGTGTGTGTGTGTGTATATATATATATATGTATACACACAAATTCCATATATTATATTACACACATCTCTAGTTGAAGGTACTACCGATTACACTGGTCAACAAATTTTTACAAAAGTCAAGTTACTGAAATAAAATTAGTCATTTCCTATCAATTTGTATGTGCACAACATGAATATCACAGTCAGATTCTAATTTTGGCTCTAGTTTTTTTGGTAATCTGCAATAAATTGATATTTACATCACGAAATGCATGCCAATAGTAAATAGGCCTATGTTTAATACCTGTAAAAAATCAAGTCAAAAACTACTTCTTAGATTTCTTCGCTTGTCTCTTATACAGCTGTTCAGGAATAGAACAGATGGAAGACGGTTTCCATTGTGCAAAAGCACAGCCTTAAGACTCAGTTTCGAAGAGTCTAGAAATAGTCTCCATTCTTGTGGGCCATGAGTGATTTCTAAAGCATTCATGAAGCCCTCAATATTGGAACAGAATACCAGAGCACATTCCTTTCTGAAGAAAGGCTCCAACTGCTGGTGGTGCTTTCGATAGAAAGTAATTGTGACATCTTCTTCTAAAAGATTCCATTGTTGGAGTCTTGATCCTAACAATTCTGCCTTGTTCTCGGATAAGTCCAAATCATGAACCAGGTCATTTAGATCTTCCTGTGTTAGTCTGTGTGGAGCTGATGATGCACCACAGTGACAATCTGGATCCCTGCATGCTGATGGAACAGCAGAAGAACAGGTCAGCTCACCCTTGTCCTCATCAGATGAATCAAGAGAATATTCTGCTGGAGGCTCTGGAATAGGAAGTCCCTCACCATGAGGAACTGGTCTCAATGCAGACAGAATGTTTGGGTAGACTCTTCTCGACTTCTTTTGATTTGTTCTTCCACTGGAAAGAGGAAAAACCAAGCAGAAGTAACAGTCTTTTATGTGCTTGCTTGGTTCTCTCCACACCATGGGGACTGCAAATGGCATTGATGGTCTTTTGCCATTGAACCACTGTGAAAGCTGTGTTGTACATGGAGCACAGCATATATGCAGGGCCCAAGGTTTGTCTTGGTCACCAACTTTGCATCCGAAGTAAAGATGATAAGCCTTCTTCACTTCAGAAGTGATACTTTTCTTCTGCTTGGCAAATGTCACTTCCCCACAAATAGAGCAGAAATTGTCCACGCTATTAATGCACTTTCGAGGCATTACTGTTCTGTATTGTGCCTAAATGGATAAAAGAATAACAGTTCTATGGAACAGTAGCTTAAACTGTTTCGAGGCATTACTGTTCTGTATTGTGCCTAAATGGATAAAAGAATAACAGTTCTATGGAACAGTAGCTTAAACTGTCTTGCACAAAGTCTGAAATATTTTCAACGCTCAACCTTTCCAACAGGGCTTTATCTAGTGCACTGCTGACCTCAGCTTACTTCCGCATCCGCCTGGCAGTAGTTTTGCACTGCAGCAGAAAATGATGCAATCGGCCTCCCTGGTGGTGCAGCTGTTAAGAGCTGCACTGTGGTGCCGTTGGCAGTGGTGAGACGAGTTCAATGCCGGCCGGGGAGATTCCCACATGGCGCGGCAGACCTCTTCTGCCTCGCCCGCTGCTCCCCTTAGCAGTGTGTTTCCATTGATCTACCTGTGCTGCTCCCTGCTCTGTCTCTGGTGAACCCTCTCGCCGCCCCATGCTTCTGGCCTGTACCCCAGCTTGTATGCGTAAATAATCTTTAAAAAAAAAAAAGAAAATGATGAAATCAACTCTGGATGTTGTGTGCAGGATGGTATTATGCAATGCGATGCAATATTACATCATTCTAGGCTGATTTAGGATGTTGTTGCAGTCCTACTGGATAAATTTACACGGTGAAACATAGAAAATGAATTATATGAAATATCTTCAAAACGAGAGCTAATAAAAAATTTTCAGGGTTATATTCATGTTCAGCACACCAAGATACTACAGATTAGGGCCTTTTTAAGTCAGTAACAATCTCTCTGTTGACCAGTGTTATAGGATGTCACGTAAATAATATGGAAATTACTCACAATCAACTTAGACAAATGCTTCTGAAAATGAAACTTAGAAACTAATGATGAAATCTACATAATTATATTGATTCTCAGACAGATACACATTTGAGGTATTAGGTTTTCTATAAAATCTTGCTCCATAGCTTTTGTAAATCTTTACAAATTCTTCTAATATTATTTCCTACTATTAAATACTAAACTTTCCTCATGTTCAACTTTTCTTAATTATTTTATTCATTGAGACTGTTTTCCACGACACAGTTGACATTCTTTAGATCCTTGGAATACGAAGTTCTGCAATCTTACCCTTCTTTCATCCTCCTCCCTCACCCTTGTTAATCTTTTTGTTTCCTCATAATAAAAAAAACACTTCAAAAACTATTGTAATATTCTAAGCATTACTGAACTTGGGGTTTTAATGGGTTTTAAATAATTTCTGTTATATGATAGTCTTCATTTTTCATTCTGACCTTCAACAAATTTCCTGATATTCTGAGCAAGACTCCGAACACTGCTGGGAAGATTCCAAGGATCCTGCTTGATGTGAAGCCTTATCCTTTTGGGGCAGCTCAACTTTGGTTCCATTTCCTGCTGAAATTCTAAATAAATACACAAAATCTCTTTAGTCCCAACCATTTACCAAACAGTAAACAAGCTTAAGCTCTGAATCCTCTTTCTTTCACTAATGTTGTCTGAGATTATTATGCTGATGGTAATTTCTTCAGCTGTATCACAGGAGAAATTTTGTTAAATCTAAAAAATCACAACTTAGTTATATTTTCTTACAAATGTTTAAACAGAGAAGTTTAGATGATACTCTACCTTCAATAAACTAAACTAGATGCCAGAAAGTGATAGTTCTAGATACTGTTCTGCTTGTCTTATGCTGTTCTGCCAACTCCTTCCCCCCACTACTACAAATAGTATGTTCGGTTTCAGAAAAAGCAACTCAACACTTACCTCTCTTCAATAAACTCATTTCTACGTGATCTTAGCATTAGACAATGAAAACTTTCAAAGAAATTTGAAAGTTCTAATGCTGATTTTTTTATATAATCAAAGTTATCAAAAGAGTAGTATTGTGAATTATGGAACATGAGCAATCAGAACTTTTCTCCTTATACTATACATTTAGTCCAATATAAGTCTTCCCCTTCAGTTTCACAATTGCTTCTAACTGTTCTTTTTTAAACCTTACCTTGTAATCCTCGGCCTGGTGTGAGATACTTGGTTTGCTCAAAGGCCCTCACAACAGCTTGCCCTTTTAAGAGATTGGTAATGGAATCCACCTACCATCACAGCAGAGAATACATCTCATAATACATAATATATATTTTGAAGAATAAACATTAAAATATTTTTTCTTAGGCAATATTTATGAAATCACATGATACTTATGAAGTCTATTTTTAATCCTACCAAATGTTAATACAAAATATAAATTCTCTTCAAAAAAGTAAAAGTTCTAGAGTTATTAAAAAGAGAATCTGACAGTTATCAGAATCTTTTTCAAATGTTAATATCTTCTACACTATGAATGGCCATTATAGTTATAAAGTTTTTCAAAATACCAAATACCAAGATGTGCTCCAAGACCATCTTGTACTTTTTAGAACTAGGAATAAAATTGAGCAGAACATGTCATGAAAATCCATGGAGATCAAATAATGAAAGAATAACCCCATGTGTATACCTTTCCATAATTTTCCAAAGACTGTAAAATATTTGATATTCACAACAATCCTTTGGATTAGCTGGTTGAAGAAATCCTTATTTCCATCTTAAATTGTGGATATGGAGGTAAAGATGTTGGAGGAAAAGATTTATGAGGCCTCCCCATCCTAACTCCAACTTCTAGATTGTGTGTGAAAAAGGGATTCCCAACTGTGGAGGCTGTACAAAAAATACTCACAACTATCCAATCATACCTGGCTGAAAAGATGCTCCAGACAACTATGTATCTTGTCTTGTTTATCATGAGAAATGCGAACACTTAGAGGAAGCTCATCACCTACATATTAAGAAAAAACACTATGTTTAATATCTCAAAATATTTTAATATAAATAAAATAAATATTTTAACTTGAGCTCTTATTCCATGCATTAGTTTTCCTGTCCAGAAACACAAATTCTAAAATATTTGATAGTTGTCATGTTATCAGTTTATTGCTCCTTTGAAACAGACGAAAGCAGAGCCTCAGAGAATACTGTAAGGTCATCTGTTAAAGATTCTTTCAAGTGGTGCAGTTTTCTAATAGTTGAGTAGGCACATAATTTAGAAATTAAGATTTGTCCTACTGAATAAAAAATCTCTCTTCTTTTTTTTTTTTAAAGATATTTTTATTTTTTATGCATACAAGAGCTGGGGTGTAGCCCAGAGGTGTGTGTGGGAGTGTGTATGTGAGAGAATTCACCAGAGACAGGGTGGGGAGCAGAACAAGCAGACTGACTGAAATACACTGCTGAGGGGAGCAGCTGGAAAGATAGGAGAGGTCTGCTGCGCCATGTGGGTCAGCTCCCTGGCTTGAGACTGACCAGTGCTACAGTGGCTGCTGATAGCTTCATAATGCTGAGATTTAAACGCTTGCACCACCAGGGAGCCTCCCCCTCCCCCCAAAAAATCTGTTCTTAACACACCCCAAATAAAAGAGTCTTAAGAGATTTCTTTCAGAGTAGTCTCACTATCACTTTCCCCATCACCCACACAGAAGACTAGCGCAGGTGCATCAGCCAGCCTCAAAGCTCTTAGTTTCAAAGCCCTTCCCACTATTTCACCCCAATCCACAATGTGTAATATTTTAGTCAGACCTACTTCCTATGTACCTATCATACTTCATAGCCTCATAGGAATATCATGAAGTATATATCAAGATAAAAATTAGTTTCTTTTCTTTCATCTCCTTTCAATTCATACTGCTGATAATGAGAATGGAAAACTGACTTCATAGAGCACATAAAACAAAATGTAGCTACCAAGAAAGAAAATTGGAAGGTAAAAGCACATATGGATCAAACAAACGTGTCCTTTAAAAGTGTCTCTAATAGGACTAGCATCAAAAGATACACATGCTTTCACCAAACGCACCTGAGTCCATTTCATCACTGTGAAAATATGAGCTGCACTGGCTGCTGCAGATGCTGGTGAAAGAAGCAATGGAATTCCGATTGCTGTTGCAGTCACTGAAAGACCAAGCTATATGTTACTCTGCCAAGGTTTCCCTGTCATTTGTAATTAGATAACATGCACAATTATAATTATGAATGTATCAATGCTTTACAAAATACTATGAGAAAGACGTAATATTTATTCAATTCATTTAAAAATGTATTTTGAATTCAATCTTATCTCAAATTTTCTTATGACCTATACCCTAACCATAAATGGATTTTTTTTAAATGCAGGTACAAAACTAGGAATCAAACCAAACTTGAAATTCTTCATAATCTATTTATTTCAAGGCACATACCTATTGCTAAATTGCTAATCAAAGTCCTGTTTCCTGATTCCTGCCTTTCAGCCCTTTCTGAGAGCTTAAATGAGAACTCATCAATTGTATTCTAAACTGCCCAGGAAGGCCTGGGACCTTGTCTGCACATCAGAACTTAATCCACAACACCTCCCCTATTGAGAGCTCAATAGTGGTGCATGAGGACAGGAGACTGCTCAACATGTTCGTGCCTTCACATGACATATTATAGATTTAAGAAATATTGCAAGTGGCATTTTTTTTCTTTTTGGCAGTAAAAAAAGAACTTAACTTTAAATTCACATTTTAAATTCTATTTTAACCTAAAGGGAGACTGTGAGGGTCATTTTCATTAAGAGTGTAGCACTGGAGGTAAGACTGTATTTTTAAACTTGTAATTTCCCACTGGAGGGAAACCAGAGGTTCCTATTACAGAGCATGCTGGTATCCTGACTAGCTAAAAGTAAAGGAAATGGTAAAAGTGGTTAATTTGTGTTACATAATTTAAATCCCTCGATATCATTATCTTATATTCATTCTCACAAGAAATTGGGAGAGGAGCGTGGTTGGTTAAAAGAGAAGCTTTTAGCCAGCATACCTATTGCTTAGGTAATTTATGTAACTGTGGGTCTCCTCTGTCTTCTGTGTACAGGAATTAATATATCAGAATCTACCACTTCAATTTGTGGTCAGCATTATGGGAAATCCCATGTGCCAGATAAAAATAAGTTTGCATGTTCAGCTGTTAATTTGTGCTAAATATGGCTGATGAAAATAATTTTGCATTTGTTTAATATATTTTTGTTTTAAAGCACTGTATAAAAAACACAAGAGTTTTTTCTTCAACTAAAGAAAGTGAAATGAAAGATACAGAAGCAACACTCGCAGCATTTATGGCAAGCAAAGGCAGTTCTCAGGGAGGCCTCAGGAGATACCGGGGTCAAGGGAGAAAAGTGCTCTTTCAGTTAAGGAAACTCATTGGCGGAACCATCATTTGAGAATCTGATAGGAAAAAGACAACAGAGTTTGCAAAGAAAGTGCTCTGAGATTTAAGAGCACGGAGAGATGGCTGTCGAAAGCTGAGACTTGTGACTGTGATTCTTCTCTCACAGCCTCAGAAAGAGTCAAAGTACTGAGACCTGGACTTCAGACTTCTAGTTTCAGAACTGTCTGATAATAAATGCTGTTGTTTGTGCCACTTAGTTCTTAACACTTTGTTAGAGAAACTGAATCTCTAACACTTTAAAATTTTTACTTCACCCAGTGGGAAGAAAATACTCACGAAAGGAACCACAAACCTCAACTTCTTGGCAGGAAATTTCAGCCCATTACTTGATAATTGATACTAATCTATATGCTAAAAAATTTTAATACTGCTTTTAATACTACTGCATCCAGACAGCCAATAAGGCTAAAACAGAGCGCTTTAAAAAAAAAAGAGTATATATGCCCATGAAAATTTCCACGCCTAGACTGAAGAGATCATTACATTTCTAGGTTCTTGATAATAAAGGTTTATTATTTTTAAAGTTATAACATCACTCTATACATTGCAACAACTCTAAACCCCACAACCAGCAAAAATAATGGCAGTAATAGGAATCCAAAATCTTTTTTTTTTTAAGATTTATTTATGCATTTAAGCTGGGGTACAGGCCAGAGGCGTGGGGTGGCAAGAGGGTTCACCAGAGACAGAGCGGGGAGCAGAACAGGCAGATCGACAGAAATACAATGCTGAGGGGAGCAGCGGGCATGGCAGGAGAGGTCTGCCACGCCATGTAGGAATCTCCCATCCGGGCGTCGAACTTGCGTTGCTGAGGCTGACAGCTCCACAGTGCAGCGCTTAACCGCTGCGCCACCGGGGAGGCCCGGAATCCTAAAGTCTTTAAACACATTCTTGATCTTTATATGGACTGGATTATTTATTCATGAGATCTCACTGACATTATATTTCATACTCTAGTGTTAAATATTCCAGATTGGATATGCAATGTAAAAACATAATCTCTGATGATTATTATAAACTAAACCACATAGAATAAATGAGAGTCAAATAGACTATTTCTTAAAAATGTGAAATATAGTATGTTTTTGTATTTCTGTACTTATATTTTTTGGGGGGAAGTTGTAATAACTTGGAAGAGAGTAAAGTTATATTTTTTTATTTTCTTAACATCTCAAGGAATAAAAGTGGTGATGATTATCTTAAATAAAAGGGAAATGATTAAGCAAGTAAACAAAATAACTGATAGAAATACTGGTGGGAAGGAAATATACATTACTTATTATAAATAAGATGAACACGGGCATCACATTTGCAAACTACATAAATTTGAAATGATATGATATACATAATAAATTTTCACTTTATGCAAACTGAATGATGTGAATCTCCCCAAATAAAAGTTCTTCAAAATGTCATATATTTATTTAAAAAGATTAAGAGGTCAGTAAAATGTATTTATGCTACCGACATGTTGTCCAGAAACACAAAAAATACCTGCCATTTTTCATTAACTTTGTTATTGTGCCTATTCTGAGTTATGCCAAGTCATGAGAAATAAGTCCCTTTTTGCACTGACCTTCACCCATTGGGACTTGGGGATACCAAATCAAATAACATAATCATGGCTCCTGAGGGTCTCCCATCCAGTAATCTAAGGAGAAGCTGCTTATTTGCTATACATGCTACACAATCCATAAAAGAGCAACAAGTCACCAAAATTAGCTCCAGGTAGCTGGAGAAAAAAATATGTTATCCGAATTACTCAAATTAGAAAAGAGGAGAATTTGAACGGTTATGCTGTCTCACTATGCTTTGTCTGGGGTTAGTAATAGCTGCCAGTTATTTTGCAAGAGTAATAAACAAAAACACTCATAAAAAAAAATTCTGAGACCTTTGTGGAAAACGAGGAAACACATTTGACTTTTTTGTCAAAATGGGTTTACGAATGAATGCATTACCTGTAAGAGTCTCTGTTGCTGATGGTGTCATGACCCGAATCTTCCTGCTCATCTCCTGCTACATTAAAACAGACTCGTTTGCTATTTCGTTCTCCTTTCTCATTGTCGCTGTCTGCTGGAACTATGCACTCTGAGGTCTTACGTTCTAATTTTGGAGAATATGTTATCGAAGACAGAAGGCTGCGATACAATATTAAAAGAATTTTAAGCACATGTTTTCAAACTGGCTGCTACAGATCACAATCTCACCTGTTGCACATTATAGGCTTACAAGAGTGCTTCCATGTGTCACATGAAATAAGTATCCTATTGCACACACACACAAAATAAACCAACTGTCACACAAAATTCATTTTTCCCTTTCAGAATAAGTAATAGAAACAACACACAATTTAAGATCAGAAGTTGTGTTCAAATTCTGGTTCTGCCATTTATTAGCAAAGCTATGACAGCTCTGATACAACACTATGAAATGGGGATAATAAGAATAATAAGTGCCCATGGTTATTTTGAGATGAAATGAGAGCAACATATTCCTGGTACATATTGGTTGCTCCCTCCTCTTCCCCTAGCCATCATCACTGCTATCACCCACACACCAATACACTTGGGAAAATTTGAAGTGCCACCAAGTACTAAAACAAGATCTAAATATGCTTTAATAGCTTCACAGATGTATTCTTCAGATATTGAAAACCCACCTACACATTTACCCCTGCCTTGGGCTTCTCCCAGACTTTCTTTACCATGCAGTCAATCCACTCTCACTGCTCATACAAACAGGAGCCCTGGACATCGCAATCATGTAAGATGCTAAACAGAGACACACACGATGTCAGAATAGGAGGTAACAGGAGCTACCTCCGCAACATCCACAACCCAGTCACAAAGAAATGTCATGGATCTGATCAAAGGAAGGGCTCTTCCACTTGGCTCAAGGCTCAAACACCATCCTTCAGACTGGTTTAAAACTTGATGAAGACTTTGAGTAACACTGATTATACCAGTTTGAGACTTGAATATGCAGCTTGACCTGTGTAAATCAAAGACTTGCAAAAATAGAATCAGGCTTTACTATCAAACATGCTATAAAACTTGCAAAACAAATTTGACTCTATCTAAACAAAGGACCATGCATCATTTCTCTAGCCAACAATCATCTCATTTACCAAATCCTAAACACATTCTGTTCTCATCAGGAGCACAAACACACCTATCTTGACACTCATTTTCCAAAGCAATGCCATATTTGTATTGTTCTTTCAAGACTATGAAAATATTCTTTACTTATATAAATCCCATAATGCCAAACCTAATGCTGCGTACTGAGTAAATGAGTAAAATTTGTTAAGTGATTTCACTAAGTCATTAAACACATTCATTGTACCATGCACTATTCTTGGTGCTGTGGTCACAGTCATTTACAAAACAACAAAAGCTCCTGATCTCTTGGAGCTTAATTCTACTCAGGGAAACAATAAATAAGTAAACTAACATAACAAGTATGATAAATGTTAAGGAGAAAAACTGAAAAGGAAGAGAGTCCTTTTTTAATTCCTAAAAAAGAAAGGAATCTTGCAACTTCAAATAGTTTAATAAGAGAAGATCTCACTGGGAGATATTACTTGAATAATATTTTTACTTTTTGTAGTTTTTTGGCACCTATGAAACTCAAAGACCCTTGTTATATTACTTAAGGTCCCCTGACCATTTCCAGTGACTGAAAGCTATGAATAATTTTAAGTGTAGTTTTTTGCTATTTAGAAAGATACTTTTATGTTGCTTAAGACAGACTGTGTATTTATTCACTCCCTCCATCCAAAAGATTAAAACATTAGACTAATTCTAATTACCCAAGCTCCATACTGTACAGATAGATGCACTTTGAATACCAAAGAGGAAAGAGACACAGGAGTTTTCTTGCAAGGAGTCCTCTGTGCTTAATGTATCTTTTAAATTAGAAGTCATGGGGCTAAGCATAAACATTTTTTCAAAGTTTTATGAATTGTATTCACATATTTGCTTTTCATTTTCAACAAATGAATCATGCTTGCACTGACCCTGTGGAAACAAGTATTAGGCTAACAAACAAGTGATAGAAAACCGTGTTTTTGACATCATGGTTATGCATAATTATTTCCAGATTTTTAAAAGCAATAATAAAGCAATATTTGTGTATGCAGAAGTATTGGCCTCTATTTTTTCTCACATATGCTATTAAGGCACCTATTATAGATCCGTTAATATTCAATTAATGGATTGTCATTCCAGGTCAATCTCTTTCTAATGCCCTTCACTAAGAACTTCTTTAATATGGTATATAGTATCAATCTGTGCATTTTTCTATTAAGTTGAGATTTAAATATTCTTATCATCTTCAACAGGGCTAACATTGGTTGAGCTCTTATGACAGGTGCTGTACTGAGTAAATAACAGGTATTCATTCATTCATTCTCTAAAATCACCTTATTAAGTTAGTGTCATCATAACCATCACCATTATTATAATTACTATCATAATCATGCCCACTTTAGAGACAGGGCATGTATACACATACTTTGCAAATCCAGCAGGAATCCCCCTCCTCATATCACTTACACACCCTGGAGGGAGGAAGGTGGTCATCAGCGTATCCACCACATCCCAGTTGACCTGGGTGCCCCCACCCCAAGGCTGTCAGGATGGAATGACCACAAGGTAGATTGACCACAAGGTTGGCTTTCACCAATGCGATGTGCAGCCACGAAACAAGGGTTCCTTCTAGGTGGAAGCCTTTAACCCAGGGGACAGTCTGCCTCATTTCCTCAACTTGTGGTGAAAATCAGAGATGTTCCAGTTAATGGGGGATCTGCCAGTCTAGACTCTGGGGTCAAGACCATGTGAAGCTGAGACCCTGTGACCCAGAGGGGAATGAAAAGTGAGCAAGGAAGAAACCTTGTTTTAAGTTTGAAGCTGTAGAGATTTTGTGAACACAATGATGAAGGAGGTAAAATACAGTTGGATAGAAGCAGATATCGAGAGATCCATGACATGAGTGACTGGAACACAGGATTATTTATAATTAAACCTTGTACAGATTTTAACTACATGGGCCCATTAACTTGCAGATTTTCTTGTAAGCAGATAACACAAACTTATAGTAGCAAGAAATACAGTATATTATTGTAAATATATTTTCTCTTCCTTACGTCTTTCTTAACATTTTCTTTTCTCTCTTACTTGATCATAAGAATATGGTATAGCACATGTCCTATTAAGTCGGAAGATTTAATAAAACATCTACATGTTAAAGAAAATTGTATTCCTAGGAAGTGTTCCCAAGTGACAAGATAACCAGACTCATGATAAGACAAGCTCAGCAACAGTCCTTTTAACAGAAATGAAGACTTCTAGCAAGGCTAGCAATGAGATGCTGTGAGGCGATTTCTCTAAGTTTGGAGAAACATCTGAGTTCTGTTCCTCCAGTCTGACCAAGAATAATTACTACATGGTGAGAAAATTGCTCGGTATCCAGCTTTTTAAATAATTTGTCAAGCTCAACTGAACTACAGAATCCAGACATGCGGACAACGGCACTAACTTAAAAAGATTATATTGCACATCCAATTATGTAGAACATATTTATATATATTTAGAATTAAATTACATAGTACACACACAGTGAAGACCAATGAAGCTTCTAAAATCATTTGCTCATTTGATGTCACTTTCCAAATAAACGTGCATAGTTAGAAGAACTTTTAGAATAAAAGAGCATTTTAAGCAAAAATAGGTGATCATTTTAAGCAGGTTTGGTTAATAAAACTAGCTTAATCCTTTTCTATAACGGGAGCTTTAACTACAAGTAAAGGGAGCCCCTTGGCTCCAACAGTTTTTCTTAAAAACATATATACATTAGCTGAACATCAAAAGAAAAGTCAATATATTAACAAAGACAGACAAAGCCTGGACAATTGCCAGCCAGTGCTGTGTACTCAATGCTTTAGAGAAGAGTCCCCAAGGCAGTCTTCACTCAGGCACATAAATAATCCTGCCATTGACAAAGGACTAATCTGAGAAGGGGGGCAATAACTCTTATCCTAACTGGAAGTGAGGGATTGGTCCAGATGTTCTACTAAAATCCCTCCAACATCTAGCATACATGATTTATTGCCCTTAGTAATTAAGATTCTTGCTCTATGTACTTCTTAAATTCTATAAGGAAATAAAACCTGCTTTCTAAAATAGATTTTATATATATATGTATGTATGTATGTATGTATATGTATGTATGTATGTATACAAAATAGATAACATATATAATTCAATTTAATAAAAAAGCAAAATAGAAGGTCATAAAATGTTAACTGTCACTGTCACAGATCATTTTAACACAAGTTAATTATTTTACAATACTTAAAAATAGCCACCAATTCTCCTAGCAACCTCAGATTGTTTAATTCATCTGTAAATGGGGCAGTCACAATATAATATCCCAAACATTATAAGAAACTTAAAAAAAATAAACTATTGTACTAGACACAGGAGAACAGAATTTTTATTCTATATTAACTCACAAAAGCCAGAAAAAGTAGTATAGAATAGCTCAGAAATATGATACATCTAATATGGTGGTTTTGATCTTTAAATTTCAAAGATAAGAGTTCATGCCAATTAAGACTTGATCAGTATAATATTTAATTATAACATAAGCTTAGAATATGTTCTCAATATTTTATGTCAAAACTGAATTACCCATAGAAGTAGGGGAGAGTGTGTGTGTGTGTGTGTATGTTTGTGTGTGTGTATACGTGTTTCCATGTGCATTAGTGGTTACGTGAGCTAAACATTACATGTCACATAGCAATCTAAATTTATAACTTCAGAAAAAGAGTATAAAAAAAACCCAGGATTTTCAGATTCCACCAACATTTCAGTCCTTTGAAAGGTTAGCTACTATACTGATTGCTTGTTGCTTTAACTTTTATACCTTTCACCAAAACTATGTAATTTGTTATTATTTTTAACTCTGTTCTATACATGTGAATGTGTTGCCCCAAATCCCATGTTGCTTTGACTCTACAGAGCTGCCTTAACTGGATGTGAAACATAATTACATACCATGATGTGGCAAATCATCCAACTGTCAAATTCTTAAATAAGAATCAGAGCTGATCTTTTAAAATATTCTAATTAACTCTTTCTATCTTCTCTTGGTAAAAATGTTTAAATTATTATCCCAACTATTTTGTTACTGCTTAATAGGTCATCAATTCAAAAAGAAAGTATGGACCACAGTCTTAGGATAAATCATTTTGCATTTACTTATTAGCAAGAATGTTGGGACTTTTTTTATATTTTATATTTTTCATGAGCATCTACTGAATGAAAATATAACAATTACTGTGCTGTGTTCTGTAAAGGCTAGAATGATATCCCTAATACAGTTAATATTCTTTCAATCCTATTTTTCAGTTTAATATTTTTACTCTGAGACTTATGTAGTGTTTTCTAGAAAAGATAATTTTGTCATTCTCTTCCATGGTATTAAATGTTTCCTTAAAACATACATATATGTATTTGTCATGCTTTATCATTTTTAAGGTGTTTGAAGGAAGAGGATCTATACAGTCAGCAAAAACACTCACCCTATTTCCAAAAAAATAGAGAATGATGGATGTTCAGTAATCACATTTTTCTACAACTGTTTTAACTGACACATTTAGAAGTACATAAATAAAATACTTACTCATCTATTTGACAAACACACATCTCCACCTCTCTCAATGCAGTCTGAAGTTTGCCCAGCAGTTTCTGATAGATATCTTGAGTCTCCAAATCTTCTTCTTTTAACAAATACCAGAGACCATGTCCATCCTGCTGTCCTAGAGACAGACCTGAAGGAGCTGCCATGGTTGTAATTGTATGCTGAATGTACACCATTGGGCTCAGTTTACCTGAGGAGTTAAAAATCATTCCATACTAATATTTACTACCTTTAACATAACAGTAATAGTCCAGTGCAATTCATTTCAGATTTCTAAGCTTACATAAAATAAAATTCTGACCCTATGTTGAATTAAATTCAGGAATCAAAGACTTTGGGGAAATCACTAAAAAGTTACAACAAAGAATAAATAAATGAGTACAGTTACAACAAAGAATAAATAAATGAGTACAGTAAAGTAGCAGGCTACTAAATCAATATACACAAAATCTGTTGTGTTTCTGTACACAGTGGACCTGAAGAAAGAGAAATTTAGGAAACTACAGCATTTACAATTGTATCCAAAAAAAGAATAAAATACCTAAGAATACATTAACAAAGGAGGTGAAAGTAATGTACACTGAAAACTATATGACATTGTTAATAGAAATAGAAGATATAAAAAACAGAATCCCTACTCATGAATTGGGAGAATTAACATTGTTAAAATGGTCATCCTACTAAAGCATCCTACACAGAATCAATACAATTCCTATCAAAATTCCAGTGGCATTTTTCACAGAAGTAGAAAAAACAATAGAACAAACACTACAAACCAAATTTGCATGCAACCAGAAAAGACCCTGAATAGACAAAGCAATAAAAAAAAAAAGGAACAAAAATGATTGACTACACTACAACTGGACAAAGACGCAAGAAGATTCTTGAACATGAAGCCAAATCTAACCAAATGGGAAAGGAAAAGGAAAAAGAGAAACAATTGAGAAGATTCAGAGTAATTTTTTAAAGACTTATTTATTTATGCATACAAGCTGGGGTGCAGGCCAGAGGCATGGGGTGGCGAGAGGGTTCACCAGAGACAGAGTGGGGAGCAGAGCAGACAGATCAATGGAAATACACTGCTGAGGAGAGCAGTGGGTGAGGCAGGAGAGGTCTGCCATGCCATGTGGGAATCCCCCCAGCCAGGCATCGAACTCACGTCGCCGCTGCCACCAGCTCCACAGTGCAGTGTTTAACCACTGTGCCACCAGGGAGGCCCCAATTCAGAGTAATAGTAATTTAATCTCATACAGAGCTTTCATTAACAATTACAATTGTTAAATTTTTAAAAATAAAGCATATGGGGAGTTGTGATTAAAATCAAAGAGCACAGTTGGATGCCATGTCCTAAGATGTTGATACAGAATGACAGTATGCATCCCTTGCCGCTGCTCCTCCTATACATTTCTCATAGTGATAGAGCCTTTGCAGATTAATGATTTTCACAGCGAAATGTGCTGTGCCTATCACACAACTAAGGAAGGAAAAACCTTAGAGGAAAAATTGCAAAAGTGCTAAACTCCATTTTCATTCCATAAATACTTTTGCAAACTATCCAAATGATTACCGTGTAGAAGCCGTTATTTTAATTAAAATTCAGAGTTGCTATCAGATTTCAGGGATACAGGAATAGGTATGATTGCCTAAATTACTTTCCATGATTTGATAAAGTTTAAGAAGTCATCTTACCTTGTTCAGAAGATTTATTTTCTTTATCATGAGAATTATGCTTCCTACTATCCAACTGAACACCAAAAGCACTCCCTAGGGAGGTTGATGTTTTGGGATAAGAAACTTCCATCACATTGACATGGCAGTTGGTTGGGCAGAAATCACTGCTGTGCAGTGGTGAGATTTTAGATTTGGCTTGTTTAAATGTGGGCCAGGCTCTATTCTTTAGCACACGAGAAAACTGTAAATTAAAGAAGAAATAAAAGCAGTTGAACACAGAGATAAGTCAAACATTTCACCTCCCTTATTCATAGCAAAAATCAAAAGAAAATTAAATCATGCCAACTGGAAGGAGTGAAATAAATTATAAGTTGTTAGAAATTAAATTACTTTAAAACCCACACATTCTTAATAAAGCAAAGCACAGAGGTGGCAAACATCTATGATTCCTTTGAAATTCTGATTGCAAGTTAAGGGCTAGAAGGAATTGATTTAAATGACCAGTACCACTTATGAGGATTCAAATCCACAGGCTCCTAGCAGCTGAGAGTGTAACTGGGTGTCCTGGGACCCAAAATAGGAATTCAATCTTTAAAGTGTAGCAAGGTGGCACAATAGGGTAGCTGTCAGGTGAGGGTAGAAGAAGATGGTATCACTCCAATGTCAGAACTGGTTAAACAGTAAAGTAGTGCTGACCCAGAATGGCAAGAGAACAGGCAGAACCAACTGCACTTTCCATGCATGCCTCTTGCTAATCACCACTGAGTCAGGATCAGCCCAAAGACTTGTATGGACTCTGCTTTCAAGCCATGGAGAATCTTTACAACTTCTAATGCATCCACTCCAATGCTTAAAATTTTGTAATGGGTTTCCCTTAAAATCTATCTAATCCTTGCCATGGTCTACACCGCTACCCAAAGTCTGATTGGCATCTGGCTCATTTAGCTCAAGCTCTCTCTGCCTTGTTCCCTGTTCTCCTTCTGCTCCTCACTCAGTTCCTCTCACACACCTGTTGTTCACGCTATGTCTTTGTACATACATGGACTGGTCAGAGTGACAAGAAAGCTCTTCTTTCCTCATTGTCAAACTTACTCCTATGCATTTTCAAGTGATGGGATCATCAAGAGGCCTTCTCTGAATCTTACTCTAGGTTCTGTTTCTCTGCAAACATGCTAAATTATAGCATGCTAGAAAACCATTCTTATATTATGAATAACATTAATCTCCCTTAACCTCATGTAAACTCCACAAGTGTGTCAGAATGGAGTGGTGGGATCAGGAGTTTATTTTGGTCACTGGAAGTCGAAAATATCTGTTAGACCCAAATAGATCAAATGGGACAGGAGACAGAGTGAGAGTAAAAGGAGACCAAGTTTTGCCCCCTTGGATATCATCACATGAAAGGGCTGGAGAGAGAAATAGGAACCACATAGGATATTATTAATGAGTCACCAACACGAAAAGACAGATAATCCTTTATTTTAAATGCATATGTAAGTGTGTTACTGTGAAAAAAAAAATGCCGAAGAGAGTACAAGGTCAACCACAACAGTGCTATAAGACAAGGAATAAAATGATGATATTTAATGAGTGAGCTTTGGCAAAATACAAGTAACTGATGACCTTAAAAAAGCCATTTTAGTTACACAAAGCGGACAAGAGAGTTGAGGAGAATGAAAGAGGAGACAGGTATAGACAGGAAGGAACTAGAGGTAACTCTACCCAGAAGAGAGATCAAAGAAATGTATTAACAGGTGGGGAGGAGCATGGGGTCAAGAGAAATAGTAACTTTTAAGGAAAACAGATGAACTACAATATATTTGTATATTGGCAGAAATAATTCCTAGAAATGGAACTTAAGGTTTTTGATGCACAAATTGCTAATTCATGATTATTGAGCATGACAACACATTTAAAACTAATTACAGCTACTAGACTGAAAGTCAAAAATAATACAGAGAAGCTGTTATTTTACAGATAGTCTCTGATCTCAATAAGGTGTGAGATCTCGTGGACATGGAATTAGAAAAGCTTTATATCGGGGGAGGGGTATAGGGAGAAGTTTTATACAGACACATTTTCTAATCCATGTATCAATACTGAAGTATGTGGTGATAATAACTAAAGAAAGCTTCCTGGAATATTCAAATTAACACTTTAATTCCCATATGTAATATTTTTATGAAAACAGGATCTCTCTTGTTTTTTTAAAGATTTATTTATTTTATGCATATAAGCTGGGGTACAGGCCAGAGGTGTGGGGTAGCAAGAGGGTTCACCAGAGACAGAATGGGGAGCAGAACAGGCAGATCAACGGAAATACACTGCTGAAGGGAGCAGCAGGAGAGGCAGGAGAGGTCTGCCGCGCCATGTGGGAATCTCCCAGATGGGTGTCGATTTCTTTTTTTTTAAATATAATAGATATTTATTTTTGTTATTCATATCTTTTACATTATTGTGTGTTCCCCATAAGTTGCCCACCACCTGTTCACCCGTGGAGCCATCACCATAGTCCTCCGTGCTCCCCTCTTCCCCCCTCTTCAGCCCTCCCCCTCCTCTCCTTTCCTGCTGAATGTCGCTTTCTTATTTGGCTCCCCTATATTCCTGTTATAAGTGAAACCATTCGATAATTTTCTCTTTCTTTCTGGCTTATTTCACCGATCATGATCCCTTCTAGGTCCATCCATGTTGCTGCGAATTGCATGTGTTTGTCTTTTTTGAATGCTGAATAGTATTCCATTGTGTATATGTACCACATCTTCTTGATCCAGTCATCTATTTTTGGGCATTTGGGTTGTTTCCATACCTTAGCTATTGTAAACAGTGCTGCAATAAACATGCGAGTGCATGTATCCTTTCGGATTAGTGTTTTTGTGTCTTTT
>PVIJ01015045.1:0-38075 GCA_004024925.1 Scalopus aquaticus
GGGGGGAGGGGAGGTAAAGGGCACAAAATGGAATAGAAAAGAACACAAGGGACCATGGAGATGGATCACGGGTGAATTGGTGGTGGGCTACCCAAGGGGAATACAAAATGTAAAAGACATAAATAACAATAAAAAATATATATATTTAAAAAATAAAACATTTACAAAAACAACAACAAAAAATATTCGATTTTAACTGCCCACAACAATTTGGGAAAAGACGCATCCCTCCACAGAGAGTCTTATTGGAGATTTCAACAGGACTCTTTAGGTGGTTCTTCTGTTTCTATGTCTCACACCTGGCATCAAATGCGAGCTCACATGAGTGGTCCAAGAGTGGTCTTCCTCATCTTACACACGTCCTTTCGCTTAATGCTGCACATGCGGCGTTCAGCCTGCCCGCCTTCTGCACTAGAGAACTCTGCCTTTGCATGAAGTGTATTTTCTGCATACTCTCTGCTCCTTTTCAAAGGTGTGGAATGAAAACTTATGTCCATACAAAAACCTGTTTATAGATGTTTATAGCAGCTTTATTCATAATTGCCAATATTTAGAAGCAACCAAGACATCCTTTAGCAAATGAGTGGGTAAATTGGTACATCCAGACAATGGAATGGTATTCATTCCTAAAAAGATGAAAACTAACAGTGCTTGAAAAGATGTGGAGGATCTTAAACACATATTACTGAATGAAAGAAGTCAGTCTGAAGAGGCTGTATGATTCCAACTACAAGACATTCTACAAAAGGCAAAGGCAGGGAGACAGCAAGATCAGAGATTGCCCGGGGCTGGGACATGAGGGAGGAACTACTAGACGGAGCACAGAGAACCTGGAGGGCAGTGAGAATACCCTGTGATTCTTAAATGCCAGGTGCTTGTCACTACATATTTGTCCAAACCCACACAGGTACACAACCAAGCACAGCATTAATGCAAACTCTGGATTTTGTGTGATTATGATGTGTCAGTGTAGACTGATCCATTTTAACAGATGCACTCTGGCTGGGAACACAGATAATGAGGGAGGCCCTGCAGGCATGGGGGCAGGGGATATGTGGGAATGCTCCGTAGCTTCCTTTAATTTTACTGTGAACCTAAAACCGCTCTTAAAGATTAAGTCCTAATTTAAAAAAAAAAAAGATCACTGATAAAGATTTTAACTTCTTAAATTGTTTATTCCTTGAATACTTTAGAACTTATAAAAAACTAATCAAAAGCAGCATTTGAAAGCTTTCAAACATCAATGTGAAGTCACTGCTGAAACTGGACTGATATAGTCAGTCACAGAACAATTTAAGGAAGTTGCTGTGACAACTAACTCCCATCACACCTTCCAGGAGGCAGGCATGTCTCAACAACTGATCCTCAGTACACGATGGGGTCAGGTGTTATTCTTATCCCCTGGTTACAGAGGAGACAGAGAGCTTATGTGATGGGCTTGAAGTCGCAGAGCTACTGGGGGTGGTAGGAGGGACTCAGACGCCGGCTCTGCAGCACCAAGCCACACGGCCGCCGAGATGAGGGCTATCATGGGGCACCATCAGACACAGTGGCCTGGTATCCAACTGAAGAGGTGCCCAGGTTCATGTTACCTCTGCCAGCTGCCAGTTACATACCTCAGACAAGATGTGTGGCTTCTTTGTCCCTGCTGACAAGGCTTTACACTGGACCTAGCGCGCCAGGATTGGTTAGGTAACCGCTGCATGCCACTTTCCGCCTGAGGGCCACGTCCTATTATCACACGCACCAAGCAAGCAGGAAGTCTTTTTGAATGCACTCATTTGTTTACATGTTATTTCTCCTTTTACACACATCCCCCTGATTTGTCTCAGAAGGATTAGGATCATTACAACAGGGAGGTGAAGACAAAGGAAAAGCATCAAGTTCAACTTCTGACCATCCAAACAAGATTTTTGAGTTCTTTGCATGGGAATGGTTGTGAAAGACTGCTTGCTACTGTGGAAAATGGGTTAGCGTTGTACACACTTGTGCAAATGTGTTCAATACCATTCAGATACCAGGAGCCAGGCCTGGGGGATATGGACATCAGTTTCTCCATAAACCACAGAAAGAATGTGGTTTATAGTGAAGGATATATGTAGTTAGGATGTTTATAGTGAAGGTTATATGTGGTTAGGATGTGAAGCGAGAGAAGTCCCACCTGTCCAGGGGACACAGCGGGGCAGGTGAGTGGGGTTTCTGATATGACAAGAGGAAGCTGGAGGAAGGGACACAATGGGACCAAGGGAAGCATGTGTGTTTTTTCCAGTTTGAGCCCCTTACCTCCTACCCCTCCAGGCCTAGGGGGATCTACTGGATCAGCCTAAGGAAGCAGTCTAAGGGAAGGGGAAGCCCAAGTTCAGCTTCAGATGGCTGAAGACACACCAGAACTGGTAAAGATGGTGACTTATGCCCCACAGGATAGGGCGGCAGGATGATGCCAAGTGGACCTGCTTCTTGTTTCACAGAATTTACAAGTCTTCCAAACTCATTCAAGAATCAAGCATCTTTTGTCCTCTTACAACTCTCCTAAGTGAGAAACTCTTTAAGTCTTGCAATAAAGTCATCTGGGTGACTTAGTGACATGGCAGAAAAGACATTTCTGATTAGTTCTAACAACATTGTATCATCAGCCCAACTCAGTGAGAGGAAATAGCACAGGAAAATAGGAAAACCTGGGCACCGAGGTGGACACTGCCCAGTAACCATCTGATCTGGACAGAACCTGCTGCTACAGAGGGCCTATTGCCCACCTCATGTTAGCATAACACACACTGGTCACCTGTGTGCACAGCAAATGAGAAGCACTGGAGCACTTGGTTGACTTATTATCAACCATCATAGCAAGACTGTCACTAAATTTCTACTTATGCAGCACCCCCAGTACTTCTCTCTTCGGAGAATCAGAGACAGTCACGGTCTCCTCCCTGGTCAGTCTAGAGCTAGACTCTTGGCTAGCACAGATGAGATATATTAAATTTATAATCCAGTCACAGGAAGTCAATCAGAATGCGGAACTGTCACACAGGGACCAAGAAGAGCTTAGCCTAGAGAACAGAGGACTCAACAAGCCTTCCCAGAGCAGTCTGTTCTGGCGCTGCCCAGAAGGAGGCAGCTTTAAGGTGGGAGTAAGAGATAGGCGGCAGGTATCAATTCACCTCTAAAGCCTTCTAATAGCAGAAAGACTGCCTGCTGAGAGAACTAGAAGCTTCCAGTGCAGACTGGGCACAACAAGATGCAGGAAAGGAGGCCCTACCCTGAAGGGCTTGACCTCAGGAGACTTCAGTTCCAAGAAGGGACATCTTATTCATTCTATGAGTCCCAAACACACACTTGCAAAATAAAATATAAGGGATTCTACAAATACAGAAAGTATAATGAACATAATTTTAAAAATGACTACCTCCAAATGAGCACAAAATTCTTGCTTTGGATTTCTGGGCTAGAGTTCATACAGTACATATTGCAGAGGTCATAATTACATCAGGTAATTATGATGATCGATACATGTAATGACAAATGGAGGGAAACTCCAGGCGTCCAGTGACCCAGTGGGGACACACAACAAACCGGAGTGAGCACATATTGATCCCCAATAACCTAACTGATGATTGGCACTACACATTAACCAAGTGGAGCTGGATAGGCTGTAAACAGTTCACACACCTACACTAATGTCCTCAATAATCTCTCAGCAAACACAAGGTTAGGGCCACAGTGATTCTTAGCTGGAAGGATGACTAATTAGCAAGGTCGTAGGTGCCAGGCTTACCCCGGCACACTCTCTCCTTGTACTAGGTACAAGGCATTTTCTAAAAAGGCAACCCAGATGTCCAAAAATAGATGATTGGATCAAGAAGATGTGGTACATACACACAATGGAATACTATTCAGCATGGAAAGAAGATAAACACATGCAATTTGCAGCGACATGGATGGAATTAGAGGGGATCATACTCAGTGAAATAAGCCAGAAAGAAAGAGAAAAATATCTAATGGTTTCACTTATAACAGGACTATAAGGAAACCAAATAGGAGAGAGACAATGGGGGGGGGGTTGGGAGGCGGAGGGAGGGAAGGAAAAGGGCACAGGATGGAATAGAGAAGAGCGCAGGGGACCATGGAGATGGATTGCAGGTGAGTTGGTGGTGGGCTACCCAAGGGGAATACAAAATGTAAAAGACATAAATAACAATAAAAATACATATTAAAAAAAATAAAAAGGCATCCCATAATTTTAAGTACTTTTGGTACCTTCTCTTTTAAAGAAAGCTAACTCCCTTTTTAACCAACAAGGGCATCTTTTTTAAAGTAGGTCATTGATCGTGAGCCATTTTATTCTCTAGTTCTGGGAACACAGAAAGTGAATTAATTTCCATCATCTTTTGGCTGTGGGTGCCTCTCCTTTGGCTTCCAACATCATTGATCTCTGGAGTCAGGCAGGCTCAGAAAGCATTTGCTTTGAAGTCTGTCCACTGTGGTTCTAAAGGACACAACACAGCGGCTCTCCTGGCCATGCTGCATTACCTGCAGGCTTTCTGCAACATTCCTCAGCACCAAAGCATTCTCTCACTTCCTACATATACCTGCGCTGCTCCGGTGACTTCAGGGAAGGGTTCAACCCTGTCTCATGCAGAGGACACCCAGGCGTGCTTGGCAAACACCGACACCTGAGCCCTAATTGATTGGCTCCCATTCTGGGGGTGAGGCCTGAGCCTGGGGAGCTTGAAAGCTTCCAGGTGATTCTCCCATGTGGCCAAAGTTGAGAATCGCTGCAGAAGAGGTGAGGCAACTATGAAAACTGCAGGGTCCTCCACCTTCTAACAACTTTCAGGGCTTTCCAATACTCTGACTTCTTCCCTTGATCAAAACCCACTCTTGGATCCTTAATTCAGACTGAGAAGTCAAAAGGAACCAAGCAGAGTTTAAAAACTGATAGATACAACAGTTAAAACTTGTGGCAGATTTTTTGTGAGCATCAGTTCTGAATCCAAAAATAGTAGATGCTCATCTAGTCCAAAACTTTCCCAAATATTGGCCCAAAGATTTGCCCCTTTCTGAGGCACTTGTTGAACTTAAAAAATATGGACAGATGATTTGGTTCTCCCCTTGAATTCTGATTCAGTCTCAGTACCCTGGGGGAGGGAGGTACTTCCATGTAGGAGAACCTCTGCTTACACCATCATGGGGAACATCAGGCCTAATTATGGACTGGAACGCAATTCTACTCCATGAGGAAAGCCCTTTCCAAGGCTTGCTCTTGCTTTTG
Organism: Scalopus aquaticus; assembly: GCA_004024925.1. Taxonomy (NCBI): domain Eukaryota; kingdom Metazoa; phylum Chordata; class Mammalia; order Eulipotyphla; family Talpidae; genus Scalopus; species Scalopus aquaticus. The sequence goes on from PVIJ01015045.1 coordinate 5,270, forward strand.
TAAAGTCTAAACAGTATGTTACACATACCTATGTTCTAATGCCACTGAAGAGCTATGAACAAAGCAGTACTCTGTAACTCAGTCTAGAAAGAGGACAAGGACAGGGGGACAGTGACTGTGCACCCATAACTGTCCCCTCTGATGGGGGTGGGGTGCATGGGACCAGTCACCTGTTCTTACTTAGTCACAAATGTAGCTGGGGCAAGAGCCACGGAAGGGAGCTGGAGGGCTGGCTGTGCAGCAAACTGTTCTCAAGACTGTTGCATCTGCGGCTTTAGGCACTATCCTGGATACAACTGGTAGCTCTTTTGAACTTGCACCTCTTCAGTGAGGAAAAGTGCCCCCCAACATATGTTTTTACAAATTATTTGCTGTGCAACTCTACCAATGTACCATACACACTATAAAAGATGTGGTATTTTAAACATTAAAGGTCATGGGGGGAAAAAAGTTCTAATGTTTTCCCCCCACACTCCAATCACCTTCAAAACCTGGTGTTCCCAGCAATCTTGGCCTAGCGTGGTCTCCAACTGCTTCAGCACCAGAGTTCCCTTTGGCCATCTACTGTAAAGCTGCTTTCCTTCCTCCACCACTCATCCCGTTAGTGGGGTATAGCACTGCCTTGCCAGCAGCTATAAGACAGCTGAATAATCCTTTGGTTCCTGTAGTGCAGCACACTATTCACTCTTTGAAGGTACACACAAGCACACTGCCAAACAGACAGGGGTGTCACATTTCAACACTACCCCACCCAGGGCTGCTCAGCCAGTAACAGTGCAGATTCACTCCAAGAGCCGAACTGAAAGCTGCTGGTTTCTAGATGTCACAGCAAAAGGTTTAAACACAGTGCAGCTGATGCTATTTCCTCTAGACAGACTGGAGGCTCCCTGTAAACTTTTGTAATTCTAATTTTAAATAAAGCTACAAAAAATCCCAATCACACATGCCGGTCACATGGAGTTGCCATCCTTATCCTTATCCTAGTTACAAGGCCCTGAAAGGACCTTCTGATCACTAAGATCGACCTGTAAAGGGAGCCCCACTTGGCTTGGAATTCACTTCCTCATGCGTCTTTCTTTTGAACACTAAGGAACACTGCGACAGATCCACACACTAGTTATCATCAGTGTTACCGTCACCTGACACCCTCATCTCGGTATCAGGCACTCACTGAAACTGACTGTGCCACACACGATTCTAAGTACATTTCATCTTATCAACGCATGTAAATTGAACAATATCGTGAGTTAGACACTGTATTTATCCCCACTTGAGAGCAGCAGGAATACTGCAAAGTGAAGTTAACTAATGTACCTCGCCCCAGGTCACTAGGGGTGTATGTCGGGAATCTAGACCTCCTGTGCAGGGCTCCCAGGCAGCCTTGTCCTGGACACGCAGCCACCTCGCTTCTTTCCTTCCCACTCAACTCAGGCACGTGGGCACGCTAGATTTAAGCCACTCTGTGTCCTGGGATCAAAGTGTAAAATACACAGTTATAAAAGAAAGAGTGGGTAACATGGCGTGAAAGGCATTACTACAATGTAAAATAGAAATGCCATTTCATCCTGCAAGGCTTCACATTTTATTAGGTTTGTTTCACTGAAAATTATTTCAGGCACCTTGAAAAAATAAATCTTATTCACATGTCACCACCACTATGAATTCCAGAAGACACCCATGTGGGCTGACAAGTTGGACATCAGAAAGCACGTGGGTGGTGATCATGGACGTGCCTGTTCCCTGGGCACTGCCCAGCGGGGACTCTCAAACCCGCTGTCTCTTCCAATAACCTCGAGTTGCACAGGCATCCTCTGGTTTCAGCGGGGGAAATGGAGGTGCCGTAACCAGGAGTGACACCTGGGAAGGAAGCAGCAAGGCTGGGAGGCTCACTGGGGTCTGGGCTGGCCCAACTCCTCTGTCACAAGAGTCCAAAATCCACCCCAGTGTGCTCAGATGCTAACAAGACAAACATACAGGTAGAATCTGACTAAACTTTTGGTGCTATCAGATCACTTTCTTGGTACCTAGCTGCTCCCAGCATGTGGAGAGCAGCTTAGCCGTTCCTAATGGCAGGAAGAGAGGCAACACATTTGCTGAATGTCCATGTGCAAAAGTTAAAGAGACATAATAGATCAGATGCAAAAAATCTTAATTCAAAAAGATACTCACTGAAGCACAGGGACTAAAGGTGAGATTTAATCCAGCTCAGAATCCAGCTCAGCCCATGAACAGTCAGTTGCACAAGGGCTGAATGAGGGTGACTTCTCATCAGAGGCCTTTGAATCCATGTTGGTGGAAAGTAGATTGGTGCTTACTTGGAGGTGGAGGGGGGATTTCAAAGGAACAAAAGGAAACATTCATTTGGGAGTTCAGGAAATGTTTGTCTGGATTCTGTCACGGTTTCATGGGAATGTGTCAAGTCGATGTCTAACTCCACTAAATGTGTGAAATTTATTGTTGGTCAATTAAATCTCATTAAAGTTGTAATAAAACAGTTCTTAGACACATGTGGGCAGATGGTAGGAATTTTGTGGCTTGCAAAGTTATTCAAAATCAATAATGAGACGCCAGTCAAAAGTAATGCAACTGAAGGCTCCTCTTACAAATTCTATACAGGATGGACGTGCTCACCCCTGAGTGGCCACCAGGATCAGAGAGAAAGATGAGGAATGCGTAAGGGTGGTCACATGGGAGAGGGTGTGAGCACCAGGCTCCATCGCTGTGGAGTCGTGATGACAGGTGGGGTGGGGGCAGAAGGACTGACGGTAGCGGGCTGCCACCTGGGAGAAAGTACCCATCGTCCAGTACAGATGACCAGGCAGGACTGACACCCACGATGAGAGAAGATGGAGGCGTAGCAGAGAACAGGCTAAGAGAGAAGTTCCCAGCAAGAAAAGCTGTTCAAACAGAACATATTTGAGAGACAGTTACCCAAGCAGGGAGTCCTCAAGCAGTACCCAAAGGACCAGCCGCTGAGAGATGGTCTCTGGCATCCTCACAGCGCAACCAACTTCTACCTGGTGGTAGTGAGCAGCCAATACTGAGAAACTGTCATATCTTTCAGTCTGATTTTTGACTTGGAAGTTACAATCACAAAGCACGCTGTGTTCACTGTAGATAAGCAACTATTAATATCACCTATGACCTCTGCAGGGTCACACAGTCAGACAAAGGACATGGTCCCAAGCAGTTCTTTTCTAAATTCAGCACTTTAGGAAAGAATATAGTAATATATACTTCCTACAATACCTTTTAATGTGGGGGTGTCATCATTAGCCACATTCCCTGCACACGTAACTTCCCCCTAATCAGAAATCTAGATGATATAACTAGAGTTTCAAAAATGATGGGCAGAAATATAAAGAGTGGTGTAATGTAAAAGATTAATGAGATTGAGATGATACTGCAGACCCTAGTGCTGTGCCATCACCTGGGCGGGAGGGGCTGTGTGCTGGCATCATTGGGCAAGGGCTCAGGGAAGAATCAAGAGAGGTAGGGGAGAATAGGTGTGGGTGAAGTGCACAGTGAAGATGGCATACGGGAGAATCTGAGCAACTACCCAGGGCATGTTCTAGAATCATAGATAATGCCAAGAAGAAATTAAAAGTCATTCCTCTGTTCAGACATCTTGAGCATCTCCTATACCTTGTCCTAAAGCAACCTCATCCTGACTAGAAACTACGATGAATGGGAAGAATATAAAACTTGTTCCAAAAGTCAGGGTTGAGTGGTGTTTCAGATTTCACTGTAAAATACAACAAGTCATTATTCCCTAATTACTATCTTCTTAGGGCTGCACTCAACAACAGCCAAGGAAGTGGTCTGTCAGCTCTAACATGGGCACCCACGTTTACACCATGTTCACTGGCTTTCAAAGGTTCCTCGCGACTCCCCGCTGGGCCCAAGTACCTCCCTCAGACAGCAAGGCAGGAGGGGGGTGCTCACCTTGAAGGGTGAGGACACCATGAGGCACAGAGGTCAGAAGGCTTGTCCATGCTCACAATGTAGGTGGGTGAGCAACACCAGGGATGGACCTTGGACACGCCCCACAGCAAACCACTGACAGACATAGCCTGCTCTGCCCTCACCAGTGTGATTTCCCTTCCTGAAAACATGAGGCTCCTTCATAAAGCACTTCTAGTCCCAACTTTCCCCAAACAGTTCGAGAGCCCAGAACAACAAGCCACCTTATGTCAAAATTTAAGCGTATATTGTACAAAAAGGAAGAATGGTGTAATACATAAAATTTTTAAAAAGTAAAGCCGAAAAACATTTCAAAAAAAAAAAAGCAGCAGCAGACATCATCCTAGTTAAAACCTGATCTCAAAGCAAAGGTCATCTATGTGTAATTCTTTTTAAAAGTTATTTATACAAAGATTCAAGTACCACAGGGTCTGTAACCGAAAAGATCTTGAGAAGTTCCAAATCCCTTCTCGAGTACCCATCCCACCATCTAGGAAATTGGTCTCTTTTTTTAAAAACTTCAAAGATGAAAAAAGGCAGCGTTCTTATTTCCTCCCCCTTCTGTAACACATGTCCACAATGAGCTTCTCCTGAACTGGCACGGTACACAGGGTAAGAATGTGCCCATTTGGGGAGTCACTGGCAACACAGGATAGCTTCCCGCGTTCCTCACAGACCTTCCTCCTGGTTCAACTCTGAAGACTTCCAGTTTTCAGTGGGGGGAGGCACCTCATCCACTATGGACACTCTTGTCCACGCTGCCCTCTAGGATGGCCTTTGAAGCCTCCACGACCTCTTCACACCTGTGGGACCCAGACTGCATGAGAAACGCCGTCCGGAGCTCCAGCCATCATTTGTGAATTACATACCCTCTCTCCCAAGACAGCACAGACTTTCACACTCCTCCCCCAGAGCCAGGGGTGCTCCTCACAGGCCAGGGTCTGCCCAGTGACCACCCAGTGACCACCCATCAGCCCTGGGCCCAGCTGAGCCACCTACATGCCCAGCCCCTAGGCCCAAGCAACAGCAAGCCCATCTTTCATTATTAGTCACAGCCTGGCCACACGGCAGAGCCAGATGGAGCGTGTGAGCACAATTACCTTGGCTGCCTAAGCAAAGACATTTGCTTTGCAGTGTCCCACTCTCAGAAAACACACAGAATACAGGGTTTAAAGAAGGAATAAGACCTGGTGAGCCCACTAAGGTGGCCCACTCCTACCAGCAAGGCTACAAAAAGCACCGACACTCACTGTTACCATGGAATCTCAGACACATAGAAAGCATGACGGAAAAAAGTCCATTCTTTGTCTGCCCGGTGGCCCAAGCACCAGAGTCTGTTGTTCTAGGAAGAGCACCTGAGGTCAGCCAGTAGGCACCACTGAGAAAGGGAGCAGGGGCTTTGGGGTAAACAGCCCCATTCACTATCTTTATGACCTTGGAGAATTGTTCCACACCCCTAAGTCTCTGTCTCCACTTGGTGGGGACAACTAAGCTCTCTCAGAGGTCGTGAGAACTGAATGTATGGGCGGACTGAGTCTATTCTTCCTTGAACACCAATCATATGCCCAGGGGTGAAGTGCTGAAATAAATATACACCATGCCACAGTCTCACACTGGAGAACTGCCTTTCACTCATAATATTCAAGATGTTTACAAGAGACAAGTTATTTCCACAAGAATCTGAGCTTCTTGAGAGAAGATGTTCTCATCCTTGGAAATGGTATAGGAATATTGAGAGGGACAAGGTTATGAAATAGGACCCACTGGAGAAAAACTGTTCTCTGAACATTCCTGGTATCATTATCTCTTTATCTAACAAGCCCTAAAGTGTCTCCACTGCTCTAGGCCAGCATTTCCCAAAGAGTGCTGCACAGAACATTAGTCCTTGGAGATAATCCTTGAAAACAGTTTTATGTCTAAGTATGATTTGCAAACCCAGCCTAATGCATCCTTACCTTGGAGGCTCAGAATGCATGTCAATATAACTACTCCAAGAAGCCCTGCCTAAAAGGAAGATGTTTCACTAGACTAACCCAGGGCTCCCCAAACTCATTTTGACTACCTCTGAAGTCCACCCCAGCCATCACAGGCCCCCACAATTTGGCCTGATCCTGCCTCTACAGTTCACAACTCCCTAAGACCCACTCACCACGTGGGCTGTACTTCCCAAGGCACTATTCCCTGACCATGCCTTTTGTCAAAATAGCTTCTCTCAGATACAATTCACAGAGCACACAATTCACCCATTTTAAATTCACAATTCAGGGGCTTTTAGTACATTCACACAACAGTCACTTTTAGGACATTTTCATCTCTCCCCTCATCCCCATCAACCGTACTCATGAGCAAGCACCACCCACTTCCCATTAAGCCCCAGCTCTAACTAAACACTCTACTTTATACAGAAGAACAAAAATCTGTCATGCCAAAATATGTCTTTTTGGCAAAAGGTGGATTCCATGGAAGGGGCTCTGAAGCCTGGGTTGAGGTTGCCTTTGAAAAAAGACCTTTACATGTAAGTTTCTCCTTATTTCCTTGTATCTTAACTTTCAGTGGAGAAGGCAGAACTTAAATTTGCATACCTTTGCCTACCATGCTTCATTCAGTAAACTCCTGACCTTCTTTTGTCGCCCACCTTCCCCCAACTTCTCCTGTCTCAGCTATGTGCCGTGTGGCAAATTAGTCATGCTAGGTCTCTCCCACACATACAGGCGGTATACATGTTATTACACTTCTTATTCTCTTTATTTTTAAAGAAAAAAATTGTAGCAATTTTTTTTTTTTTTTACTTATTCTCTTATCAATCTTTCTGTTGCTTGATTATTTGCAGGCTTAGAAGAACCCAGAGGAGAAGAGGATGATTTCCTTTGCGCCCCAGCATCTGTATATAGCTCTGCCTACTCTGGACAGTCCATATAGATACAATCACACCACACGTGGTCCTTTTAGTCTGGTTTCTTTCACTAAGCAAGCTTTCAATGTTCATCTACATGGTAGTATGTATTGGTACTGTGTTCCTTTTTATGACCAAGTAATATTTCATTGCTTTTTATCTACTCACCAGATGATAAATATTTAGGTTGCTTTCACCTTTTGGGCTATTGTGAATAATGCTGCTACAAACATTTGTGTATATGTTTTTGTATGAACATGTTTTCATCATACTGAAAAACATGTTGGATCATTGGTAACCATTGGAAGAACTGCCAGACTATTTTACAAAGCAGTTACTAGATTCTAATTTCTCTGCATCCTTACCAACACTTATGCCTTTGATTATAGATGTCCTAGTGGGGGTGAAGCAGTATGTCACTGGCTTTCTGACTGTGTCTTTTGATGTTCCACTTCTGAGGCTATGATCACTCTTCCACACACTCACCTGATTTTTTCCTCATTCTACATATCCTGCCAATTCAAGAAGATCTAGCTTTACATACAGCATTTTCTTGGACCATCTCTGGTCCAATTCAAATTGACCCCATGCATGGCTTCTATCTAAACTTCCTGCAGTTATAGGTTTTGGCCCTCGTAAGTCTTCTCTCTCCTACCAAACTGTAAACTGCTTAAAAAGTCCTACATTTCTGAGTGCTTAGTCAGTAAGAAGTATACCAAATAACTGATACTTCACAAATGTTTGCTGATACCATTTAATGTAGAAGCTGAGGGTGGTAAAAACATGGGAGAGAGAAGGTAAAAACACAGGAGAGGGCATTTTCGATCTCGGAGCAGGATGGAGGAGCAGAAGTAAATAACAGTGGAGGTCAACCCTGCTTCTCACGGAAGGCCTAACTCATGAACTTGATGTTTCACATTATTTTAACCTTCACTGTTCATCTGCTCTTAAATCTACCCATCATGGATTCAATAGGGACAGGGAGAATGAACCACTCCTCACACTGTGTCTCTCCTTCCTTTCCCCCAGCACATCAGGACTCAGTAGGAACTCTCAGGATGGGGCAGGGGTCTATATTTAACCCTTGCATTCTGAAAGTCCCCATACCCACACACAGCACTAAGTGATGGAGAGTCCCACTGTGAGCCACATCAAGAAAAAAAGAAAAAAACCCAGTCTCATTGCATCAGGAGAAAGAACTGCTGAGTGCAAGGCCAACTGAGTCATAGTCTCCAAAGACCGGAAGTCATTAACTTTTGATTCTACACCCCTTATTTCGCCCAGCTGTTACAGAAACTCGGCTTCAAAGTACATAGCGCTGGACTGTGGCTACTTGATCCACATAATTACTTCAACTACTGATGAGTCAGGAAGAGCACGAGACCTAGTCAGCAAGTATTGTAAAATGGGCGTGTTCTGGCATTTGAAGTTGACAGAGATCTGCACTGGAAATCCAGCAAAAACTTTGCTGCAGCTAATCAATAGACCTTCTCTTTTACTGCACAGCAAAGACACCGCTTAGGCTAAGGCACCTCTCAGACACACAGCAGAAATTTTGATCTGCTGACAACAGAATTTATTCAAAAATTGCTCTCTCCTATGACCACCCATGCTGATCTTAAACGTCTAATGCATGTTCATGAGCAAAGAGTGCACAAGAATTTCAGTAAAATTATTTGGCTATACCCTGGGTCTCTGTAGGTAAAATAAGTATGATCCTTACAACCAGAAAGAAAATCCATAAGAAAGCAAATTTGTGGTGCACATCTGACATCTAAACTCCTTGATCCTCAGATGCATTACCCTAAAGCAGACTGTATCACCACTACCCTGAAACTCCCACATCTCTTGCCTCTAGTGGAACTGAATTAGACCCAAATAAGTGAAACAGCCCAAGTGTAGAACAACCATGGGTCCAGCCTCAGGCATGGAAGAGAAGGATGAGGACACCCAGCCAAGAGAATCCATGGCAAGGATAAAGCTGGAGGATAGAAGAATCTCAAACCTAGAGGGGGCCTTCAACAAGTCTGTGATATGGAACAGCAACTTCTGATACCTCTGCATAAAACTGGCTAGAGAGGAGAGATGCAACGAACACCAATCGAGCATCAATGTCAGCCATGGAAGGATGCAGAGCGTTGCCAGAACTCTGAATATGGTAAAAGTTTGTCTGAACCAAGTCACATCGAACTGCTGTTTTAGACCTAAAGCAACCATCACATAGAAGGGAAAGCAAATGAAGCAATGAAACAAACGAAGACTCAGCTCAGAGTGTCTCCGCAGGCCAGAAGTTCTCTGGAACCAAGGCGTTCCTCCACTGGGTATTAACTTGACCTTCCAGAGTAAAACATGAGTGGGCTGGGTGCCGTGATATGCACCACCACCCCATTTTTCTCTCCAGATGAGCAGCGTGAACAGCACTTCCACTGAGGAGGTTTGCATCAACAGGCTGCCATACCATGTGAGGCTGGTCAAGTCCTGGTGGCACATTAACACAGCATGTGGTCTTTGCTATGGAGTGAGAGGTTGCAACCATTTTAGCTCCATGGTCTCTCACCACATTTTGAAGAAAAAAAATAGTTGTGGCTCATTCTATGTATTATTTTGTCCAGTTCCCCCAATCGCCACTTATTTTGAATAGTCATTGTACATCTACAAGGAAGCAGACTTTTTATATACTAATCTTCACTACCAGTAATAAAACATTATAAATCAATAAAGACAACCATAAAACAGCCTTTCCGTTTAGAAACTTTCATTGGGCTGGAAATTATACTCTGAAATTTACTCAAGCATAGACTACCTCAGATACCCTAAGAAAGCCCCTCCCCCAAGGCACTGCCTTACACTTGCTCCTGGCTCTCTAAAGCTTTCTCCAGGGGCCATGAGGAGACTTGGTTAAAGGGTCCAGCAGGTTAGTGAAAGTGGAATATGCAATTCTATTCAAACTGTGTATTCTATTCAAAACTATCTTTCCCTACATTATGCCTGAACAGTTCAAGGCTAATATTGTGGTGGTTAATATGTGTCAACTTAGCTAGACCATGGTCTAGGCATCAGGCAAACGCTAGTTTAGATACTGCTGTGAAGGTTTTTCTCAGATGAGATTAACATTTAAAGGAGTAGACTTTCAGTAGAGCAGATTTCTCTTAGAAACCTGGGTGACCTTGTAAAATTAGTGGAAGCTTTAAGAAAAAAAAAAATTAACCTCCCCAAGGAAAGAATTCTATCTGTAGACTGCCTTCAAGCTCAAAATACACTACCAGCTCTTCCCTAGGCCTCCAGTCTGTCAGACTACCCCGAAGATTTTTGCCAAGCCTGTAAATGTACATGAGCCAACTCACTAAAGCAACTCGTCCCCACGCCCCAGACCACATTGGTTATTTTTCCCTGGAGAAACCTACTATAACCACACAGCTCATTTTCTGATGAAGCAAACATGTACCCATCTCCCAGAGTTAGAAAAAGAGCAAAATTAAGACATCCTACTTAGGTGCCCAAACGCAAGTTCACTTTCAGGCTAAAAACCTAAAACCACTATGCATGACTGTTAATTTGAAATTTCTATTTCTGCCCCCCACATGCTTGGCATCACATGGCGTTTTCAAGAGTCTGGTTCCTCCTAAAGGGAGGCTTGAGTAAGATGTGTGATATCAACAATAATGTAAAGTGGATTTATTACACAAGGAAGGGAGGAAAGAAAACCAAAGGAAATTAACGAGAAATATGCAAGATATTTCCTTGCTCAAAACATGAACTAAGTCTAAGGGGCAACTGCTCTCCAAGGTTCAGGTTCATAAGAATAAGATGGAAACATGAGGGCACCTGCTGAGAACAAGAACTGGGCTGGTTTCTGGGATTCTCTTCCATCCTAGAATCACCACTCCAACAAGGAACAAGAGCAGCAAAGACAGGATAGCCCAGGAGTTCTTGTGAGCTGAGGTTACTCTTACCTGGCCATCTGCTTATAGGCTTCTTCTGCCACAGCAAAGATGTGGGGGTCCATATCCCCCATGTTTTGGCCACTGTAGGCATAAATGACATCTTGTCCATAGATTGGCAACTGTTCGTATGGATTAATGGCAACAAGCACGATACCTGTAAACAGACAACGCGGTCAGGTTCTGATGCATAGTAGCCACGTGGCATCAGCCTCTGAAGGGCCCTGTAAAAACAGCTTCATGTAATCTACAGGTCATCATAGTTGCCTGAAATCCTAATTCACGTAGCACTCAATTCAGTTTCTGATACTGTGCCTGTGCTCTCACAATGTCCTAAAACATCCCAGCCTCCTCCAAAGCAGGGCTTTTAATTGCTAGCAATTCTGTGCTTCCTCCGTCATCCAGTACTGCTGAAACTGGAGGAGCCATGGTGTGTTTGGATAAATACACACAGACAGCAAGGCCTCTCGGAGAGGGGATGCCTTTAAAATGTAAAGCTGGTAGTCATTTATTTCTTTCTCTAAAGGGGGAATAGATTTTTAAAGAATCTTCTTATGGAAAAAAGTATCCAATTGAAAGCTCTGATGATTTATTTTCTTGAAGGTAGAACTCCCCTAGCACTTTCTGTGAAGGCGGTTTTGGGAAACTCTCTCAAGCACTGACATCAACAATCTATCATAGGCTCGACATGTGGCAGAAAGACTCCTCTTGCCTTGGGAGCAAACCAACCGATTCCACACCCAAGTGGAGTATCACAGCAAGAACAGTGTTCCTCTGACACCTCGCTTGGGATCCCTAACAAGTTAAGGGCTCTGAAGCACAGCTGGGGCAAACCCCACAAAGAAGCTTTGCCCTGACTCTTCAACCAGATCCCCAATTTGTTTGCCCCTCAAAAAGAAGTTAATAGGATCTAATCATCAACACACCACGTAACAGTATCCTAGAAGAAAGAAATCCCAAAACTGGCATGTAGGAAATGGAGAAACTGCAAGAAAAACAAGTATGAGATAATTTCAGAGAAATGCTTTTTGTTTAAAGAATCTGTCAAGACTCCTCATAAATTTGATGAATAGTCATCAAGCACCATGTTTGTGCATAGGCAAGTGGGAGGGTCAGGGACAAAGGCAAAAGGTGGCCCTTTCTCAAGCAGCAGACATGAGCCAGGTTTATTTTCATAGGGGTGCTGGAGGTAGAAGATACCTGAGCTAGGACACCAGGATCTATTTCCTGCTCTCCTGAGACTCCAGGACTGTGTCTAACCCAGTCGAGCCCCAGATGGGGGGGTCCACCTTTTCCCTGGTTGAACTGTGATTAACACAATCATCCCAGAGGGATGTAGGGCAGCCTTATTAAACCACATTCACTGACTGCAAACCTTTCAAGTATCTCCGCTGAAAGCTACTTACAAATGAGAGTGAAATTAGGATCCCTAACCATGGGCGTTTTAACCTGTAAAGTCTAAAGACTGAAAGCGCTTTCAGACCTGGGCAGTCAGAACATGCCCCCACTTACCACAGTAAGTGTAGATATGGTTCGACTCCAGGAAACGGACCTTTAAATTATGCAGAACAGCAGGCTCGTGCAGATAGCTCAGGGCAGTGAGGTCATTTTCTCCCACCAAGATATCTGGATTCCGTAAGAAGGGCAGCTGGCTGCTTTGGACATCAATGGGGTATTCCCGAATCTAAAGAGATGTAACAGACACGGCCAGGCAGTTATAAAGCATTTATCCCCCATGACATCTAAATGTTTATGATGGCACCCTTCACATCCAGTTAAGCCCTCTCTGCCCTGTCTTTCTGAAGATACTCCAAGAAGCAGGGATCCTTGATTTCTCCCTTGTGGCTCTCCACCTTGGGGAGCATCTCAGAGAACAGTCCATTCTAGCCCGGCACCACCCACCTATCCCAGCACCTCATTTTTCAGATTAGAGAGTCTGTACCCTGACGTGGAGCCTTAAATCCCAGGCAAAATACTGACATTCCATCTTACTGCAAATGAATCTCCCCTCACATATGCAATTTATGAAAACGGGGTCCACAAATAAGCTAGAGGGATCAGTTACAATAAATTGATAAGGAGTGAAAATAGCCAGAGCAGCAGAAAAGGGGTAAGACTGCAAGTTCAGCATTCAACGCTTCAGATTTCTTGGTGTGCGCACATACACCCGGGGGGGGGGGGGTGAGAACTTAAGAACAGATTTTTTTCCTTTAGCAGGAATTTGATTCTCACACTACTGTTAGTGTCAAACATTTAGAGCTAACATGGTTTCATTTGAAGTCTAAATGTTTATGATGTGATCAGGAACCCATGAACTTTCTGGCACAGAATATTTCATTGCACTATAACTAGACCTTTGGAGATTAAGGGGAGGCTAAATGTTAATATCCATCACAAAATTAATACTCAGTCACCCCAGAGTTGTCCTCAGCCAGAAATATATATAGGGGTCTCCAACTGGTCCCCCTACCTCCACAGCCTATAGGTCAAGGTTTGAGGATACAGAGCAAGACATATGGTAGCGGGTTGGTCCATTCCTGCACTGCCAGTTGAGTCCGAACTATCTGCGAGGGGCAAGACCCCCGGGGTAACATGGAGAGGTCATCTCTGCTATGGAAAGTGTTTAAGAAGTCAGCAAGAATGTCAGAGGTGGCTGCCCAGGGGTTCCAAAAAGAGAGTAGGATTGGGGGGTGTAGAGAGAGGGCATGGTGGGGTAGTGTCAGGTGTCTCACCCACAACTGCCATGTTCTAGCAGACTTCTAAAGACTCTTCGTGTTGACCTGGTTCATATTTTGAGCCCTTTATTTATACATGGGTTACATTCATTTCAGGTCAGACTGAAAAACTCCGCAAAGGTACAGATGTGCCTTTTCACTGCTGTCTACACCCTGGCACGTAATAATTGCTTAATAGTTTTTGTAATGAATGAATAATGCAAGCAGTTAAAAGAAAATGACCATAAGTGGAAAGTCACCAATGAACTGCCTAATCAACATACAATGTACAAGTCTGAATTATGAACAAAATTATAGCAGCATAAAAACAGAGCCAAAGTTAATCATTTTATTGCAGGGAATGCAGCTTACATATTCTATTCGAATCACTGGGTCCCAGTTTAGTTTTTAATGGTGTCTTTCAGGAGTGACCAGTTCAGAACATTCCCTCTGCAGGCTAACACCAGGGGTTTCTCAACCGTGGCACTGTTAACACTTGGGACTAGATCTCTCTATGGTGAGGGATGCTGCCCTAGATCCCTCTACCCACCAGAGGCCAGAAGCAAACCTCCTTTCCCAATTGTGACAACCAAAAGTGACTCCAGACATCACCAGATGCCCCCTGGGTGGGGGCAAATCACTGTCTCACTCATCCCTAAGCAGAATCAGTCACACAAAAAATTTTAAGTGGTGGAAAAGACCACAAATACAACAGGGGACAGATGGGTGACAGGTGAACAGTGGTGATGCTAATAAAACCGTGTGAAGTACCCAAGGCCCTATGAACTACATATGTTAACTATGAACTTAAGGAGGGTAAGTTTTCTGCTGGGGGTGTTTTACAATTACAATATTTTTAATTAAAACCACTGACTTTTTCAACATGGTAACTATTTGGATTAGTGACCATATTACCAGTGGATATTTACAGACATTATATTTCATAACTGTAAGAAACATTTTGCATATGTACAACTTAAATATGATACCTGTTATCTTTTTTGATTATTCATGCTAACTGATCAACAATGTGTACCCTGTCTCAATCACATATTATTAAGCAACAGACAAAAATAAGAAAAAATATTAAATGACCCATAAATCAATTAAAATAAGTAAAACAGAAAGAAGTAATTAAACTACACAGCACTAAGAAGTTGTACTGATACCAGAAGATCCTTACCAGATACTCCAGCTCTCTGGCTTTACCAAATGTGCACACAGCTGGCACTTCATCTGCACTGGGTCACAAGAGCTCTGTAGGTGTGCTGAGCTGCATGCACCAGTGGGCAAAACAGTTCCATGAGATTGTGGTTTATTGACTCTAAGAACCATGTCTGTAATCTCCTCACTATCACATCTTAGTGTATTTGGTACCATCTTTAAACCAGAACATGAGAGGCCCTGCACCTCAGTGGTCCCCAACTTCACAGACACAAAGTATAGCTTATTAAAGAGTGTGGTGCCTGTCAGTTGTGATGGGTAGTTAATGCTGACAGTGCGATCCACCGCTCAGCACTGTGTCCTAGAAATAAGCCATTGTGTCCCGGTGCCTTAGAGTTTATAGGCTGTAACACAGAGACAGACACTGCTTTCTACTGTGGAGAGGAATTGGGAAGCAAAGATTCTTAGATTTAAGACAAACAAGCATGCTAAGCCTTCCTAGCAGAGAGCACAAATGCAAAACCTTCTGACAAAGAAATATCATGTCCCAGTTAGGCCAATGTCCAAATCCTCGCCTGTGCTTCCAGAAGAGCTGCTTTCATTAGTGCCATCTTTGCAACCCTGCAGTAAGTCACGTGACAGACACCTGGTCATGCTGAATGACTCTTACTACTCTGGAAGTTGTTTAGATGCAGGTAGGCACAACATGCCTAAGGCAAGACAGCAATTCTTTACCTTGGCAACTAGGTGGAGACTCAATAGTTGCACTGCAAAATCTTTCGTTTTAAAATATTCATTATTTTAATTTTCAAATATCAGAAATGTCAGACTTGCTTAAATAATTTGGGTAAAATATACTTTTAATATTTAAACAGATGTAGGCTTCCATATATACTCTCGGCCTAGTCCCACAAATGTCAGTGCAGGCTTGGGTCTGTCAAAGACAGAGAGCATGTAACCCCCTTCCCTCACTCATGAGCATGAGGTCAGAGCGGTGCACACGAGAGGACTTGCCATAGAGTGGCTGCTGGACACTGGACACAAGTGGCAAAGCAATTTAAAAGCAAAACCCTGGAAACAGGACGAGTTCTCCCTGCCACTAGGGGGAGGGAGTGGAGTGATTTGTAAGGGAGCTGGGGCAGGCAGGCGGAGGCTGAGGAGGCAGGGTTCCTTCCAGGGGAGGAATGAGGAAGCTACACTATCACCAAGGTGAGCTGACAAGGAAATGCTGCATCCAGGGTAAAACCAGTGCTGTGCTAAGAGCTGGCACCTCTAGGCACCTTGCAGGTGTCACAGCTATGGGGAGAAAAAGAAAAGACACCACTCTTTCCAGCCCCTTCTCACTGACTTCGGTATCAAACATCCTCCATTGGGCCGAGTGACAGGCCAGATACAAAACGACAGTCTCTGTGATTCCACTGCTGTGAGCCGCCTAGAGCCATCGACTCCCAGACAGAGAGTAGAACAGAGGCCACCAGGGCCTGGGGGTGGGGGATGGGAGTCACAGTCAGTGGGCACTGAGTTTCAGTTGTGCAAGAGGAAGAGTCTGGAGGTGGGTGGTGGTGACTACCCACAGCGGTGTGGCAGCACTTGGTGCCCCTGAGCTGTGTGCTTAAAGCCAGTTCACACAGGCCCTGTTAGACTGCGTGTGTTTACCACGATAAAAAAAACAAAAAGCAGGGAAAGGGAAACAGTGAGAAGCTTGACCACCTGCACAAAGGGGACAGGTCAGCAATGAGGGACAAGGTCCTGCTCTAGAGGAGATCCTCCCTGATTTCCACCTCTCCCATCAGAGTGAAAGCCACACTCCTAGTCTTCAGGGGGAGGAGGAGCGAGGAGGGGGGAGAGGCTGCAGGGTAGACTTCCTGGCTGGCCTGGTAGATCCCCGGTGGTTTCCACCTCATAGGAGACTCTTCAAGCACTCAGAGTCCAGCCCTCTGACTTCTACACACCTGCACCCCCAGCTGGGAACAGTTCAGAGGCAGCAGTGGACAAATCACAGCGCTGAGCCACCTGGACGGGCTCAGACTTTCAAAGCCATTGTGTCTTGAGAGCTGGTAAGCTGAAGCCCGGGCGTGGCCTCCAACAGAGGACACGTGGGCACCGGGGCAGCCGGGAGAAGAGTGTGCTGGGCAGCAGCCAGGATTAGTCACACAGGGCAGGGTCCCTTCTCAGCTGGGGGGCCAAGCATCTTGCTGCTCTGTTTCAGCGACACAGCAGGTCACACCTCAACACCCCTGTACGTATGCCTGTTCTACAACACCCACCCACTTAAAAGAGCAACTGAAAAGAAATCTGTCAGAACAGAAGACACCCCACTGAAGGGGATGAACTCATTCCAGTTTTGTTTGGGGCATGGGGGAAGTTATCTGACAAGGTAAACATGAGTCCATCTGTTGGGAATTTCTTTTCTCACCTCACAGCCAAGAGGAGGCTTGCAAAGTCTGCTGACGTGAGGGGGGCATGCACCTTGGTGTAAACATCTTCTAACAAACTTGTGTCCCAGTTTTACCAAGTGATATGCTTGAGTTGATACAAAACAGAATTAGTAAGGGTGGTGGGTGTGTGTTCCATCTTCCTACTAATCAGTTAATCACCAGCCATCTGAGCAAAGCATAATACAAAGTTCTTTTCTCAAGCAGGTTGTTATCTAGAAAGACAAGACCCAGAAGCTTGCAAGTAGGAAACCCCGTAAGAGGGTGCAAGACGAAGGCGCCGCGACCCAGGCAGGCTCACAGTGCCAGTGCAGCTCAAGGGAGGATGCGCAGCCCAGGCTTCCCTCCAGGCCACGCTCAGCCCACCCCAAGCCCAATCTTCATTTCTCCTGGGTCCTCCACTCAAAAACTGTCTCCCCTGCTCTTGCTCACTGCAACACTGCACAAATGACCTCCGTCAGCAGGTCTCTGGTCTGTCCCCTGCTCTGATGGCTCCCAGGTGCAATGGCCTCCTTTCCTTCCCTGAACACACCCAAAGGGGGCTGCCTCCAATGCCCTCTGCTCTGCCCACTGCTCCCTGGCTCCTTTCCAGGCCCCTTCCTCCCAATGCCCTTAGCTCAGCAGGTCCCCTCCTTTTCCCCCTCTGCACCTCATTCACTAGCTTCCTCCGCTGGCTTCAGCCTATACTGCAATTTCTCATGACACTTTGCCCCTCTTGTGTGCTCAAGTTCACTGCTCCCTCCAGCACTCAGCTCCCCCAAAGCAGCAGGGCGATATCCTTCCCTCCATTTACCCTGACCCACAGGGCACAGGGCAGATATTCAAATATCTGCGAAATGCACAAATCACAGAGAGGGATGGTCGTAAACGGCGTATGAAAAAGGGAGCTGAATCAGACCATTTTAGGAGAAATACAATGCCAGAGCTTTACCACTCTGTGTTCCTTTCAAGTGAGGCCACCTGAGAGTCAACTAATGAAACAGAATTCCACTACAGCTGCTCACACATACTGAGTGCTCGTGTCCCAAGCCCTACTCTAACTCGACATCACACAGTAACTCATTTTATTCTCAAAGCACCCTAGACAGACTGTCACCCTCGTCATGGATTAAGTCATAGGAGGGTTGCCTACCTGTCCGACGGCATGATGCTGGCCGTGGCTGAGCCAGGAGCCAACCTAGGCAGGCTTGTCCCGAGTCACAGTCTGCACACTGACTCCTGCAGGAACTCTCTCCCCCTCACCTCCCACAGATGCCTCAGCCCCACAGAGGGAATCTTCCCAGTCCCTCCACTCCATGAAGAAGATTCCTGTCTCCGATGACCTTGCAGCAGCTAACATCGCATTTGTTATGTGACATCCACAGCAGGCTTCTTAATTCTGCACTTTGAAGACATTATTACCAATGCAACCAAAGATGCCAGAGACTCAGAAGCTCCATCCTACAGGACAAACTCTAGCCCACAGGCTGCCTGCCCGGTGGTATCTAGCTGACCTCGCACCGTCATCTCCACAAGCTGTACTTACCGTCCCATCTTCTAGTTGGAGCTGGAGGCTCTTCTCCCCCTCCTTGTAGTCCTTGGTTAACTCAGCCGAGAGCCACACTTCATCGGGGTCAGGGATCCAGACCCTTGTGTACTGAAAGGTGAAAGCATAGCAAACTTAGATATAAAATGAAGCTTCTGGGTTTCTAAATCTGCATCACTATCTACAGAGGTCCGTAAGAAGAATGTCTAAGGCCACTGGGATAGTTTTCTCCCTTCTCATTTCAAGATATAAGATGATCGAACACCAAGATCACAGATAAATTGACATATAAGATTGATAACCAAGCGCACTCTCTAGGTCCTAAGAGATTACAGCAGATCAATAACATTGGCATTCTATATGCAAGACCGCTGAGCCTGCATTTGGTTCTCGCCCCTGATGATGTCGGCACCATCACCTCCAAGGGTGGCACAGGACAGGGAAGTCAGGGGGGTGGTCTAGGGGCTATAAACACAACAACACACCACATGCAAGAGCCAACTGGAGAGTCAGGCAAAATCTCCAAGCTTGGCAATCTCTGGTTTGATACTCTGCATTTGGGGACAAAGTGATTTTCCTACAAAAGTCAAAGAAAGCAGTTGGCAGGGCCTCCCTGGTGGTGCAATGGGTTAAGTCTCAGCACTATGAATCTATCCGCAGCCACCGCAGCAGAGTTTAATTCCCAGCCAGGGAGTTTCCCACACGGCGCGGCAGACCTCTCCTGCCTCGCCCACTGCTCCCCTCAGCAGTGTGTTTCTGTCGATCTGCCTGTTCTGCTCCCCATTCTGTCTCTGGTGATTCCTCTCACCCCCTCCCCACACCTCTGGCCTGTACCCCCAGCTTGTATGCATAAATAAATCTTTAAAAAAAAAAAAGAGGTTGGCAAACTGAAATTGTATTTATGTATCCCTGAGTTGTCAGTAGCTTCCATTTATCTGAGCATTCCTTTAAGCCACAAACATACCCAGAAGCCCCACTCTGCCTTCCCCAGCAGCTGTCCTGATTTGCAAGGTCACTGAGCTCAGGTCAAATCCTGGCAGGGGAGAAACAACTCTTGATAAGTGGTGATATACTCCCAGCAGGAGGGGGCTTCCTCCGCCCTGCCAGCACCACCAAATGCATCCCCTGGGAGTCTGGACAATAGCAAGTCTGCCTCAGATCAGCTCAGTCAGACTCAGAGGTGATGGACTGCTCCGGAGAGGAGTGCCACGCGCAGCCTGGGAGAACCCCAGGTCTGAGGCACTGAGAGCAGCCTCAGGGCGAATGGTTGTCTGTGCTGGCATCACGCACCTTGCATCTGCCACATATATTTGTGCATCTTCCTGTCACAGGTGCGTAACGTCTATTCTGCTTTAAAAACACGTGTGTGTGTGTGTGCGCACGTGTGCACACACACACACACACACGGCTTCTTGGCTACAGACTATTCTTAGCAAACCTGAAACTATCAGCTCTCATACCAGAAGGCCAGTGGATGTGCACTGTGTGGTGTGACCCACGCCCCTCACAGGCTCAGCTGCCAGGCACAGAACACGTCGCCTGCTGTCAGGGGCTGGGCACAAGCAGCCAGCTGGCTCTTTCAGTTTTGTTTCCTTTTTCAAGTTTTCCTCCAGGTGGTCACTGGCTTCTCTTCAAAGCAAGACCCTGGCCCCTGCTACACTTGTCTTCAATTCGGTATTGAGCAGTGAAAGTCAGGAGGCAATAAACTTGGCACACTAATCGATGGGAAAACAAACCACCACCAATTTGCAACCCTGACACCCAGCTCAGGATGCAAAGTCAAAGGCCTTTGTTTTGGGCATGATGAAGAATCAAGTTCACAGAATATTTCCTCCGCTTCTGAGCCTGCCTGACAGCAAGATACTGCTGCAGCTTCACAGGAAGAGGCTACAGAGCCTCACAGCCTCTGCAAGCTTTGGAGTAAGACATTAAGAATGTTCTGAGGACTTTGCAAAGCAAACTGAGTGTTTGCCAACCCGTCAACATTTCATCTCCCTTCGGGTGCTCTACCTTCTCCACTGTCATTTCAGCCACGGTCCACCCAGCCTCAGTGACTAGATCTGTCCTCAGTCTCCTGAGAGTCCCCATCCTTCTCTATTCTGAGCTCTTCTCCTGGGACTTCCCCCTAAGTTAGAGGGAAGACAGCATACCCCAGCCATTCTACTCAAAGCCAAGTCTCCTGTCAGTGTGAACCGTGTCAGGAGCGGTTCAGGGTCAGAGTGATATGTAACCAAGAAGAATGGGGAAAATCCCAAAAGAACTGAGTGGAGGTGATGATGTGCGATGCACTGGAAGCCCAGGACCCCCATCCTGGCTCACCCAGCGATGCCCCCAGCCTCACCACTGCTAGCCACGTGCCCCCAGTACATAGTTAACAGCACCTGATTCTGGGGAATCTCACTGCTTTGCTCTATCTCTGTTTAATTTTTACTCTGGCAGAGTCCACTAAGTTTTTACTTACATAAATCACTTCCCTCTAAATAGACTGAAAGACTCTGACAGGCAGAAAATGGATTTCTATGTTTTCCCAAAGGGGACCCCTAAGGATACTTTGACTCTTTGCTACTCGGAGTGAGGCCAGCCTCACCATTACTTGGGAACTTCTTTAGAAATGCAGGTTCTCCACCTGCACCCAGAAGCATGGAGCGGGGTCTGCTGCTGAGCACTCATGGCTGTGCTCTGCTCCCTGCTGTGGCCACATGTCTGCACACTGCAGCGAGGGCCACACTGGTGTGCCCCCTGTTCTGTACAGCCCACGAGTTAAAGATGGTCTTTAATTTTTTTAATGACTGAGACCTCAAAAGAATGATACTCAGATGCTAACATATGAAAATCAAATGTTGGTATCCACAAAGCTTTACTGAAACACAGCCATGTTCATTCTGTTTACTTATTGCCTGTGGTTTCTTCCAAAACTCAGCGAGAGCTGTATACTGTGAAGGAGAATCTCGGCTGTAAGGCCTCCACCACCTCCCCTCTGGCCCCCACAGGAAGGGGGTGCTGCCTTACCCGTTTGTACCTCTGCCCTTCCTCACTTACCCGTGTGGGCAGGTCCCTGTCCCAGTGCGGCCTCTCACACCCCGCACCCACCCCTACAGGATTAGCCCTGCCCAACTCTGAGCTGCCACAACAAATTCTTCTATGATCAACTTTCCTTATGGTTTTGCAGTCATTTCTTTCAAGTCAGTTTCATCTTACCACTGCAAGATCTTCACGACACATGACTGGGCACGCCTGTGTCCCTGGCTCAGTAAATGCTTGCGGGGCAGGGGAACCCACAAACAGAGAGGTGTGGGGGAGAGGCACCTGATTCACACTTAACACACGTGATGAGAAGCCCTAAGGAATCACGTACAAGCATGATTTCTTGACCTTCAGTGGCTCATTGGGTAGATAATTCACATAAAAATATACTCCGGGGTTGAATGACTGTTTCCTGAGGAGAGTAGGGGTGGAGGCCAGGTAAGAGAGGGCGGCCACAGGGAATGAATGTCTACATGGAGGAAGGAGGTGGCCAAATTCTCCCGTAACTTTTTCGAGGCTAGCCTGTGTGTTGTGTTAGAGACATCGTCGAAGGAGACTCCAACCCAGTAAACACGTGAGCAGCAGCATGTGCCTGCTGTGCTGGTGCAGTCGCGTGTTTCTTCCATCTCCACTATCAAGACACATGTGAATGTGTGTCGAGACCACGCACTGTTACACTGGAGCGAGGTAGACCCTGCACTGTGATAGTGTGGGGTGGTGACTTCAGCACGCAGCCCCCACCTTATCCTGCCTCCCTGGACTCTCAGCTTGCAGAGGCTGAGATTACTGAGCAGAGTTGTTTACCCGATGTCACACATGCCACACTTATGGAGCAATTTACAGGATGTCCAAGGGCAATTTTAACCATAATCAAATTTTCCTCTACATGCTGACTTAGTAAACAACCCCCACCAACTCCTTCCGCTACCCACCTGAGAAAGATGCATGCCTCCATAACCCAGGGCAAGAGAGGACACCAGCACAAGGTAAACAGCAAAGAGAAGAGATGTAAAAACTCAGAGAAAGGAGAGATGGACCCCAGGCACCAGTAAAGACATGAGCAAGGAAGATATTCTCTGAGCTATAGAGTTAGGAAAGGATTTGGACACAGGTTTCCTTTGGGCTGAAACAATACTGTAATGAGACTGAGGTGGTGGTTGTACTACGCTGTCACTGTACTAAAGGCCACTGAACTGGTCACTATAGTTAATTTTATGTTCTGTGAATTTCACCTCCATTTTAAACAAAAACAATTTTGGTTGCAGATGATACAACAGCGTCCTGTGCACTCTCCCTGCCCTGGTTCCCACTGCTCATGCCTGGGAAAGCAGTAAGATAAAATGCATCCTGTTAACAGAAAATCATCTTATCTACGGTGGCTAGACAGATCTTATCTATTTAAACAGACAGACACCCTCTAGAAGCAAGGTTCCACGGTGCCTCTTAATTTTCTCACCTTCAAGGAAGTCCGTCAAATAATCGGACCTCTACCAGCTTTCCTGCAGGCAGCAGACTAGGAGAGACAGGCTGACTCCCACAACCCAGTGGTAGTGCTGCCCCACGCATCACCGCCCTGCTTGAACCACTTAATGCCATCATGGCCAAGGAAGGAAAACAACAAGCCTGACAAACTGTCAAAGAAAAGCTCGTGAGTTTGCTTTTGGAAGGAGTCCTGGATGTTAACCAGGGGAGGCAGTTATCTCCATGAAATGAAAGGCCCTAGCACCCAGAGCCCCTGTTCATTTCCATCTCGAGGGCATAGGCAGAGCTGACATGGGCTGGACGGAGTAGCTGCCGAGGCAATAGTGCTCAACCCACGTGCACAACAGAATCATTCAGGTGGCCTTGAAAGCTCCCCAGGCCAAGGAACCCCTAGGCCAATTATCTTGCACTCTGGGAGCTTGGAACTAGGTAGCATTTTCTAAAGCTCCCCAGATGCGTCCAGCGTACATGCAAGTTGAGAGCCAACGGTCTGTGTGGTTTCACTGGTAACTGATTTGTGGGGCACCATGGACCCTCATGTGTCCAGAAACCTCTCCCCACCAGACTGTAGCTCAAGATGAAATTCCAGCCTGTGGATTCTTTCCCCTGAGCTAAAGGACTGTCTCCAGAAAATCCCCGTTAAAAAGGACGCTCTCTAGAAAAGAGCAGCATTTACACTATCGTGCAGTGTTGTGCTGGGCTCCAGAGCCAGGAAGCCTGAGTAACTGATTGGGGGCGGGGGGGGGGGCACCAACCACCACCTAATAGCACAGCTAAGCTGACACATGGGTCTGTGCCTCCACGCCCTCAGGTATACGAGGTGGGTGAAAAGTGAGATCTCCCTCATGAAGTGCTCCAAGAATTAAATGAGATTCCAGGACACGAGAGCACTGTAAGCATTTCGATAATAGAGATGATACTGTATAGTGTTCGGTCAAGAAGACAGAATCCTGGTGTGAGCATGCACGGGATTAGGGCATGGCGATGGGAGAATAGCAAGCCTGAGGTCAGAGTCTTTGGGTGTCCTACAAGTCACAGTACATAGGTAGCCATACCATGCTTCAAATCAACCTGGATGTAGCCTACTTCAAAGCCTTGAGAGAAGTGATTCTCTTGTGCTGGCTGGTATGTCAGAATCACTTGGATGGGGGTGGTGGGTGTAGAGAAAGAAAGAAGAGACACCAATCCCATGCCCCACACTTGAATAATTAAAATGAAATATTTAGGAGTCCAAGCACCACACACAAACACATTCCCCCAGTGTTGAATATGCCATCAAAGTTAAACTACTGTTTCAGAGTGAGGCTCAGGACCCAATTAAGAAGAGGATAAGGACATCGGAAATATTTGTTCCCTGATATTATTAATAATGCTGCCCCCATAACCACTAACCAGTCATTTTAAGCACTTCAATCACTTACACTTGGTTTTAAAACTGAGGTTAGATGAGCAGCATTTTCACTGGTATTTCATAGAGGAGAAACGTAAGGGTAAAATAGCACTGAACCCTTTGCCCAGGATCAAAGTGAAGCTGAGTTTGGGGCAGAGCCAGGGAGAAGATGTCAGACCCTGACTCCAAGTCCTCTGCTATTTCCCTGATGAGAAATACTGACTTTCTTGCAGCAGCGCAGGTCCCAGCGAGTATACATTTTTGAATGCAGGCAATATGTCTTGCAATTTTATACACCCAAGAGTACAAACAGCCATTTACAATAACATTGTACCAAGTTAGAGCCCCAAGTACTTTCAGAGTTTAGAATTGGTCAGACTAAAGTTCCAGTTGCAATGAAGCTTTGACCTGATGCTAAGCAGTCTGGATACAGTCCCCGGGAATGGACAAAGCCTAACCTTGTGACTAATGAGAAGTATCTGTCCGTTCCCACATGTGGTTAGGGGACAAAGAGCAGGAACACTGCCTCATTCGGGGCTGTGCCCCGGGCACAGACATGATGCCGGGCGCTCAAAATCTCTGCTCTGTAATTGCAATCAAGGCTCTGGCTGTGGGTAGGAGGAGAGTCCTTATACAACAGAGAAAGTGGTCAATAGTATTTTGTCAGGACATGAATTCTGCTCCAGAACTCACTGGGGAAGATGTGAGATCATGTTGATCAACTTGCATCTCTCAAGGAACACAGAGGCCACCAAATCTCTCCATACAGGAGATCCGGCATAGAGAGCAGCATTACCAACACAGAAGAAAGTGGGCAAGCTGTGGGTTTTAAGAGATAACAGAATTACTGAATGACAGGGAGGTAAGACAGGGACTCAGGTGCCGCCCTAGGTATCGAGAGTAACCCAGCAAACAGACAGGAAGCTGCTTTCCAACATGCTGCAGTTCCACTTCAGGTACAAAGAGACAAAAAGGTAAGTGGAGAACCACAGTGTACAGAGACTAGTTCTTCCTCCAGGTCCAAACACTGTGCTCCTTAGAAAAGTATGGAGATATTTCCATTCTTGTTAGTTTAGGAAAACACTTTTCAAAAAATGTCCTAAAATGATGACCTCTGCTTAGGGTAAATGTGTCCATTTTAAAGTTTCAATGAAAGCAACAGTTTATGGAGGGGCAAGAAAGAAAGAAAAATACTTCCACACTGAGCCAGTGGAGTTTGACTAACACTAGCCACAAAAGAAGTTCCCCAGGAGACTTGGCAACATTCTACCATGTTATGGGAACTAGAAAACTTTCCTCCCATAGCCATCCTGACAGTAGAGAGTAGGTCATACTACAAAGAATGTGGAGGACAAAGATTTGGCTTTTCACCCTAGAACCTCCCACAATCATCTGCACACTTGAGGTCTGAAAGCCAGGTTCATGGGCCCAGATGACAATGGAACCCAGCAGTCATGATTAGCCCCTCAAATTTTGGGAGCCAAAATCAAGAGCATTTCCCCACCGGTACAGCTCCACTTGTACTGGTCTCCCACCTTGGGAGAGAGGAGATCAAGAAGGTGAAGATCTAGGAATGTGGATCTTTGCCCCAACTCCCATCACAGCCTCAGTGTCCTCATTGTAAAGTGGGAAAATACTTTCCATATTTAGGGTTGCTGTTAGGATTAAGTGAAATATTTATATAAAACATTAACACAGCTTCTGGCAAGTAGTAAGAGTACTAAGTAGTTATTACTGTGGCAGCAACTCAGGTTCTGGGAGTGAATGAGGCACAGAGAACTCCCTCTGGGTTCACAAACACAACCAAATAATCCCAGCAGAACTGTGTGCAGTGTCATGGAGACACGAATGCTCCCTCCTCCCCCAGCGGCAGGTCACCTTCCTGGCTCCCCTGTTTACTCATCCCATGAATGACTCTCTGGGCCAGTAATAACCTTCCCTTTCCTCCCAAATGCTCTTCAATGGGAAGCTCTTTGTGCCTTAAGGGCAGGGGGACTTCATGTAAACATTCTGTTGGTCCTGAGCTGGCAAGTAACTGAAAACACACCTATAGTTTGTGGGTCAACCTGGTGGGTTCCTGAGGCTCAACCCAAACTTGCCCTTTGTTCTTTTAAATGAGAACTGAATTCAGCAGAATGCGTAGAGGAAGAACTATAATCTGATGCATACAGATCAGGAGAGCAAAGAGCCACTCAGCATCCTTGGAGTAAATGATAGAATAACGCAGGGAGGCCAGCTTCATCCTGTAATGCACTAAATGCACAGTTGAATAGCTAAATTATATTAGAACTTAACACTTCCTATCATTAAACAGAAGTCAAATGCACCAGTGGGCAGGTCCATCCATGTATTGCCAGCACTGGCTGTCTGTCATGCTTTCGTTATTTGTCACCTTTCATGCTTATGCACTACGTCACCTCAACCCCAAATTCCTGGTTTCTGATTACGTCAGTCACAATTGTGTCTTAATCCACATTCTATGTCTACTTTTGAAGCTAATAAAAAAATAAAGTCTCTGTGTGGCTGTTAAAGGCAAAATTCACCCGTTCACTGCTCCGCAGGTGTTGGTCGCAGAAGGCACTACATGCTCAACTAACAAGCAGGCAAGATGGGAAGGGCTGTGGCGGGGGTGGGAGTGTTTATTTTCTCGAGTCAGTTTATACAGCACATCCTCCAATGAAACTGTTTTAACATGTAAGAAAAAAAGAAACTGATTTCCAGTCAGGGCCACAGTCTGCATGGAGCTGGCAGTTCCGTGTCTCAGAGGGCTTTCCCCAGAGACTCTGGGTTCCTCTTACCGCCCAAAGCTGCGCACATGAGGCTGGTGTCGTGGCTCAACTGTCACCTCAGAGGAGTATATGTGTGGGTACACGTCCTGTCATGGGAGGGTGTCCTATCCAGGGCTGGTTCCCACCTTGCACCCTGAGCTGCTGGGATGGCACCAGCTGCCCAGGACACTGAACTAGAAAGTGGGTTCAGGGTTCAAAGAAAATGAACAAGTATATCAAAATATTGTGTAACATTTGAAGTGTTTTGGGTCTACATTTTGAATCTGGTGATGTTTCTGTGAGGAGAAATCCGCTATAGGAACTTAACTTTGTTGATTTCAATTAGCCTCTGGTAAAACTGGTTCTGTTATATGTCTTTTACATAAATTCAAGGTTTCCAAGAACCTACTGAGAAATTATGTGAGGACCTCCTGTACATATTGATGAGAACTGCAGTGATAACAACTTAGAATACCTATAAAGCCATGTGTTGATGGTCACGTTTGAGAAATTGAAATCAGGCAGAACGGGTGTCTAATCCCTTCGTGGTTGCCAACTGAAATTGGGCAGAATGCGGGGCTCAAATGCCCAGGCTCTGCAGCAAGAGCCACCAAAATGCCCCAAAAGGCCAAAAGGCCAAAAACAACAAAGGACAGTGCCTGATGAGAGGACAGGTCACTGCCTGTGGGTTCTCACCCACGCGCACAATTGCAGGAGACTTCAGGCTACAGGAACAACAGCAGCAAACATGGGGTTTATTGTACAAACAGGGGAAACAGAGAGCTCGCCGCAGCCTCAGGTGGCGGCCGCCTCACCCAGAACGCAGCGGGGACAGCAGCTCCTTGGGAGGCGCTGGGTTAGGCCAACAAACAGGCCTCTGAGACACCAGGCCCAGGGCCTCTGGGGCTCCTTTCAGGCTGCGTCAGAGACAGGACCGGAGGCCCAGTCTCTTCAGAGTCCTTTGGCTTCTCTTCCTCCTCGGAGGGTGGCTGCTGGTGCTTCTTTTCTTCTTCCTTCTCTTCTCAGAGGCCAGGAACTGACTTCTCTCTTCTCTCTTCTCTCTTCGGAGTCTGGAACCGTCATCTTTCTTCTCTTGGGGGCTGGTTTTGTCGTGTCTTCTCCTGTTCGGTTCAATCTTTTCCCCCCTCTTGGGTTCAATCTCTTCTTCTTTTTTCCTCTTCGGTTCAATCTTTTCTCCTTCTTTTCCTCTTCAGTTCAATCTTTTCTCCTTCTTTTCCTCTTCTCCTTTTTCCTCTCTTCGGTCCAATCTTTTTCCTTCCATCTTTTTTTCGGTCCCTCCAGTCCTGGCTTATATCCTCTCCCAGAGTACCATCCATAAGTCTGATTGGACCATGTTCAATCCTGGAGCTGACTGGACCAACCCATCAGCTCCTAGCACCTGATTGGTCCACACAAAAATGGCACTTACTGGGCAGGAGCAACTGCTATAACTGACTCCGGAGCAGCGGGATAAGAGGCCCCACCACTCCTGCAGGCATCCAAGCTGCTAAGGCAGCTTGGTTCCGGTAACAAAATCACTGCCATTCTCCCACTAAAGGGGGTACATGGTTGGCAAGTAGGTCATGTAAGATTGCAATGTTAAATCTGTTTAACTCGCTTGCAAAAGAAAACTTACTCCAAGCTACATTTCATGCAGCTAAAAATAAGTGTGAATTTCATCCAGACGCTACAGCTTCCAGTCGCGTGGCTTCCGCTCCCAGGCAGGGGCCCCTCCCTGGGCAGAGCACTCCAGCAGGTGAATCCAGCAATCCACAGTCATATAACAAGTCTGTAAGCCATTTCAGATCTTTTCCCAGAACACACCATCTTCATTTCTACCTAAGCTCTTTGAAACACCCCAAAGTATACAAGCCATAGATACTACCATTCATGGCTAGTGTTCGCCTTTTATTCATAGTTGTGCACTTCTAAATGTGACCACTGAGGACTAGCATATCGCCTCCCCCAAAGTACAGTCAGAACAATTTACAATCACCATAACACCTAGTAGAAAATCACGGCCCTAGAAGTAGCCATTAAGTCAGAGTTAAATTTGCTTCTTTCCACTTCTTAAATGTAAAACCTGTTACATGCTTTGGTTTCTTTAAACAACCAAAGACAGCACTGACTGGTGTCATTTCCTGCTAAGCTATGTTCTACAAATGGTCCTTGACTGATTAAAATGAAGTAATTGAATGCAGGTGGACACCACTCTTTACAAGGACAAAAAAAATGGGGAAACTGCTCCTTGTATCTGAACACGTAAGTACGTTACTTTGCTTCTGCTTGGTCTTTAAAACAGCATCATCTTACTCACTTGCATTTGAAACACAAGCCGGCTCTTGGTCCTCCTTTCACATATAAAGCACATCAGCCTTCCCACCCCCCAGGCTTCAAGCTCACCATCTTTGAGGCTCAGTAAACACTGTTCGACTATTGCATGTCCCCTGTGAGTAACAAAAACACAATCAATCAATTCATTGCTCTGTAAGTATTTACTGAACACCCACCACCTGACAGGCAGAATGCAAGGTGCTGGGACACACTGAAAAAAGGCATGTCCCCATCTTCAAGGATGTCAGGCCACATGTGCAATTCACCTACTACAACAATCACATGGGACTTTGACAGCACAGGCATTCCCAGCCTCTCACAGGAGACCTAACCCAGGCAGGGTCAGCAAGAAAGGTTTTGCCTTATAAGCTAGATCAAGCTGAGTCCTAGATGGACATGGAGTGGGCTAGGCATGGGCAGGGAGGAGTGTTCTAGGCTGTGAGGTTTTCTATGTGATGGGCAACCTGTCACACAGAAGGCAAAAGGAGGGCCAGCCAAAAAACCGCAAGCCCCCAAGTCTGGGAGGGACACAGCACAGCGGGGCAAGGCTCACAGTGATGTTGGGGGCCAGTGCAGGAGGCTCTCAGAGGTCTACAGCACAGGTATGATGATGATATCCCACAGCCAATAGGAAACCCTGCCTAGGCTTTAAACATGACGAGGGACATGGTCAAAACTACACTATGACTAGATCAGTATTTACAGATTGAAATATACGGAAAAAGAATTCTCAATGGGAGAGTGTAGTTAAATCTTCTGAGGTTCCAGCCCTTGACCTTGGTCCTCACAGGAACATCATAGTGCAGTCAAAACGAAGGTCAGTGTTCACTCTGCCCCTACCCCCCCAAATAAATGGTCCTTGAAATCCTGCCCTTGAATACTCCTACTGCTTCACTTACAGGCACTTTATCGTTCCAGACTGTGGACCTGCCATCTCCACCACTGGGCTTTGGTGAGGCACTTAATAGCTTTTGAATCCTCTTTATTTATTTATTTTATGTTATCCTTAACCAGGTTTCCCCAAAATTTTTCCCGCCGTGTTTTGTAATACAGGGCTTATGTAGCGGAAGAAAGGGTTAAGATTAGGAATGAGAAGGGAATGTTCAATCTGGGTTCATTAGCAAACAGGTACAATAATAGCATTTGAAATTCTGGGACCCTGGGGAAAAAGTAAAAAATGTTCCAGAACCAATATACACACTCACCGAGTAGTAGCCATGAAACTGATTGTGACTTCAGAGCCAAGGAGTTAACTGGGTGCCTGATGCTTAAATCACCATTAACCAAAGACTTTAAAATGATGCCTCTGATTTCCAGCCCTGTGCTGAGAGGAATTACTGAGCAGACATTATCAATAATGCATCCTGCCTATTTGGAATGAAATTATTCTTTGGAGAGTTCTATCCAATGTTAATATCAAGCAAATTCGCTGTCAGATAACCACAGATTGTCTAGGATAATCATGGCTAACTCATCTCTATGCCAAATGATTGCATTTTAGAGACCAATGCAGATATCATTTTATACTGAAACGTCACTTGGGTCCAGTTGAAAAATAGGTCTGCAGCTTGAAAGAACTGCTGACCTGACCCTCTGTTACCAGAAAAGACAGTTTTAGAAAAGAGTAAATGAAGATGAGGTTAGCGTGAAGTGCATCCTTTATCTACTCTACTCTGAAGGCTTATGGAGGGAGGGCGAGGAGGGAGATTCATGAAAGAATATGGGTTCATCTTCTCAATCTGGAACTGCCTCCCATAGGTACCATGAAAAATGATATGGGGAGGAGTTATGAGATGAGGTGAGGGAATAAACGGTCATTCCTATTGAATGGATAATCCTGCTGTACATGGATAATCCCTTGCTGGGCCTAATTTTGGATATAGAAGTAGAAGCGTTTGCTTCCTACTTCTGCCTCCTCAACTCACAGGAGCAGCATTAACATGCCATCAGGTGAGAGTAGCCATCAGCTGCGCTGAAAGGCTATTTTTCCGGGCCCTGACTTAGCACAGTGACCCAGGGGGAAGGTGGCAAAGAAACATTCCAGTCCTGTCCATGCTCTTTTCTTTGCCATTTATACCCCTACTGCATTCTAGAAATTTTTGTACACACAACACTTGTAAAGTAGAAACGTCTTAACTCCAGCAAAGTTCAGCAACTCTGGAACAATGTGAGTTAATCACCTTCAACATTCTCACTTCACACAGATACCTCACATAACAGATAGCCAACAGCTAAGAATACTAGAAGAAGTCATGAAGACAAAACCAACAGAAGAAAAACCAGGAAACACATAATAAGGCAAGAAGTAGAACCACAAAAGAGTAAACAAACAAACAAACAAAAAACATGGATGACAGTATATCAATATTAACTCTAAATGTAAATGGACTAAACACACCAATTAAAAGACACATCATAGCAAGATGGATCAAAAAACAGAACCCAACCTTCTGCTGTCTACAAGAAACACATTTAATTGAAAAAGATAATCAGAGATTAATAGTTAAAGGATGGAAAACAATCCTACAAGCAAATGGACCAAGAAAGAAGTCAGGAACAGCTATACTTATATCAGATAAAATAGACTTCAAACTTAAGAAGGTAAAAAAAGACAAAGCTGGCCACTTCATTATGATAAAGGGAACAATAAAACAGGAGGATACAACAATCATCAACATATACTCCCCAAATGAAGGAGCACCAAAATATATCAGACAATTATTATCATCCCTGAAAACAGACATTAAAGAAAATACATACATAGTAGGAGATCTCAACACGCCACTTTCTCTATTAGACAGATCAAGAAGACAGAAAGTAACCAAGGACATTAAAGCTCTAAATAAGGACCTAGACCACATGGGATTAACAGATATCTATCGATCATTTCACCCCCGAAAAATTGAATACACATTTTTCTCAAGTGCACATGGAACATACTCCAGGATCGATCACATATTAGGCCACAAAACAGACCTCAACAGATACACTAAGATCAAAATCGTACCAGCCTTCTTCTCCGATCATAAAGGAGTCAAACTGGAAATAAATCATAGAAAGGAAAAAAGAAACCTCCTTACCTCATGGAGACTGAAACCCACATTACTGGAAAACCAATGGATCAACGAAGAGATCAAAGAAGAAATTAAAAAATACCTGGAACTGAATGACAA